>VVHJ01048162.1:0-13656 GCA_015107715.1 Tylochromis polylepis | reverse complement strand
GTCTAGTCACTGCCCTGCTAACACTGAAATATTACGAGCATTTTTAGTTATTTTCCAGTATTAGAAAATCAGCACTGCTCAGTGTTAGTCACTGTTAATCTTTAACACTGACTAGGTTACTGTTAAAAATATAACACTGTCAAAAGTGTTCATTTAACACTGGAGATTTTGCAGTGTAATATGTAACTTTAAGGCAATAAAAACATTTTTTCATTTTTTACACACTGTTATTAGCAGTTTTGGCTGTATGGCATAATCTCCCCTTTTCAGATTGTAAGTCTACATTATATACGTTATACTTCATTTATTGTGTTTTCAGGTGGACATAGCTTCTAAAGAAATGAGCTTGGTGTGCCCCCTTATTCAGATGGGACAACTCTGAAGCATATTACAGCTTACACACTAAAATAGTGTTTACTTACAATGTAAAAAAAAAAGGGGGGGATTTTGTGATATTCTATAACACAGCACATACATTTAATAATACTGTATAATTGCAATGTAAGAAGAAGAAACATCATTTGCTGTTTCTTCTAAAATACCCAAAGATGTTAATTGCATAGAAAATATTCAGTGTTAATTATAAGTTTCCTTTTAAACTGTTAGTTGTGTTTTGAAATGCTTAAAAATGGGAAAAAAACATGGTAAATGTTGAGAAATTACATCATAAGTAGAGAGCTTTATTGTGAAGTGAGACCAAAAACACTATAAGTGTACAGCCAGAGGGGGAAAAAACTACATATATGGACACTAGGGAAATAAACTGCTGTAAAATAAGAAAGGAATGCTGTGAATTATGTGTGAGACTATGTGTGAGTCAGAGGAGATGCCAGTAAGAAGCAGGGTTAAAGATGAAAAGGAGACAGGAAGAAAGACGAGAGAAGCCAGCCCAGACAAAAATAGTCCAAGAGAGCCAGCGATATTAATAATTTAACAACAAAAATCATTAATACTTGATCGGTGTTGAAGATTGTTGGAACCCCTGCTTGCTGTTACCAACAGGGCACGGTTTTCAGTCTTGTATGAATGTTTTTGACAGATTTGTTGGCAGGAACACAAATTACCTCACAACAGTTCTCTGGTAATAACTATGTCGTTTTAAAGTGTGCAGGAAAAATATTACATAGCGTGATATAAACAACTGCCTTAACTCCAGGGCCTACACAACAGATGTACATATAAAAGCTTTTGCCGCTAGATGAACAAGCTCTAAATGTTGTTGAATATTACAAGTATGACACACAGATTTACTGACAACAAAAAAGGAATCTGGGAAGTGTTTTGACCTGAAGTGTTTTGTCATATGTCCTAGTCACTTCTGCGATCTAAATGACCTTAGATAAAAATACACTCAAATCTAGGAAAAAAAATATTACAGCATCAGAATGATAAGAATCACTTAAATGTGCTATCAGGAGTTGGGTTTTGTGTACTAAATTCAGTGTGTGAAAGGCTATTTTGTGTGCATATTTTGATTCATATGTGGATCATTTTATCAGCTGTGTTTGTGTTTGGTCTTGAATGTCCCACGCCATCCTCCAGTCTCCTGTCGTAATTAAAATGATCACAATATCTGTTTGGTTAGGAAGAGCATGGTGATGCATCAGAGGTTCACTGTGATCATACTTACCTCAGTGGTGTATAAAACAGGGGATGAGATTTTCAAATTGCATGGCTAATTCAGGTCAACAGAAGCTGCTTAGATAGATAGATAGATAGATAGATAGATAGATAGATAGATAGATAGATAGATAGATAGATAGATAGATAGATAGATAGATAGATAGATAGATAGATAGATACTTTTATTGATTATTGCCTCCATGATTGCTTTTTTTGTCACTGTTTCACTGAAGGGTTTGTCAGATTCCATATAATCATACAGTGAAATGTAATTTACAGTATCATTACCTGCTCTAGGCTTTTCCTAACCTGTGGAAATTGTGGGTAATTAAAAACTGGGAAGTCAGTTATGAATGCTAATCTGGCTCATTTAATCTCCTTCTGTTCTGTACAAGCTGTCAAATAAAATATTCCCATGATCTCTGCTTTACATTTACACAGTTGTCTTTTGACTAAAAGCTGCAGGTTTGAGTTTGTGGATGTGCTTTGAGGAAGTATAACCATACTCTGTGCATCTCTGTGATCGTAGCTGGACCTGCAGTGGTCTTATCTTACAACTCAGCTTTTCACATGTCATGTTTAATAAATGACTGCTACATTTAGATGCATATTTGATGCTTGTCGGAGGCTGGCAGACCTTGTGGTTTCTAAAGGTTTCGCAGTGAGGCAGAAGAGATGCTCGCTTTAGTCTTTGCTTTTTTTCTGTTGGTTTCTGTGAGGGTGCAGGGCAAAAATCCTGACTGTATTAACTTAATGTGATAAGTTAAAGCATTAACAGCAGGTCCCAGCAGTGGGATGCTAATGGACATTTGTGCTGACTGTCTTTTTTTTTTTTTAATTTTAAGCTGCTTGACTTAGCAGTCAAACAGACACCCAGGAGGATTGTCTGAACATCTAAACCCACTCACTTTCATCAGGCCAAGTTGTCAGTCAACAAGCTTTTCAGAAGAGGATCTGTTTCACTGTGGGAGCAAGAGATTGGAAAACCTCAGGTCCACTTACTGATTCCTCTGAAATTAAATCAATAACATACATAAGACTTTCAGGACTCAGTAACTGTTGAACCTCGAGTTATTTCCTGTCACTTATGAATCCTTGTTTAATAAATAAATCAGCAAACAATACTATCTGCTAGAAGAAAGTTTTCTGAAATGACTCATTTGCATACAAGAGTGTTTTGGTGTGTATTTTCAAGGTTATTTCTTTAGCAAGTTATGCTAAAAGAGATTAGAAGTACAAATATTTTGCCTTTATTAAAGAATACAGTTTATCTACCACCACTTCAAAGATAACTTGTCAGATTTGTAATACAGGAACAATAAATTGACCTACATGTAGGTGGCACTTTTAATCTACCCACTTTTCCTCACAGAGCTATTGAGAAGAAACAGGAAAATGGCGAGACCATCGAGCTGTCAGCAGAGGGCCGGCCAGAGCTGGTGGAGGAGAAGGAGATGCCTGTGGTGGACTGCACGTGCTTCGGTCTGCCCAGGCGCTACATCATCGCAATCCTCTCTGGCATTGGTTTCTGCATCTCCTTCGGTATCCGGTGTAACTTGGGAGTGGCTATCGTCAGCATGGTCAACAGCCACACCATCTTCAAAGACAACAAGGAGGTCATAGTGGTGAGTGACAGGACATGAGTCTGAGTTAATGTTAAATTTTCTCCTGAAGCGACACAGTCAAATTACATATTGTGTAATATGACTATTTGACTATTTGACTAAGGAGCGTTATCTTACATCTCGACATTAAAAAGTCTAAAAACAAACAGACTGCTGTATCATATAATAGTTCTATCATATTACCTTCACTAAAGCCATCAAGCTTGAAGCAACTTTACAGACTTACAGTGACATTCAACAGGATAATAATACATTAAAATTAGATTGTTTTAAGATTGTTTTGGCCATGGGTGATTGTGCTAGGTACCCTACTTATGACTACATATGGCTAGTGGACTCATATAATGCTAAGTTAGGATTTAACATTAGAAAAGGTTATTTGCACCCACTAGAATGATAAAACACGAGTAAGCATGCCAAAGTGTCACATTATTAAAGCTAGCATGGCAGTACTTTCATGAAAATTATTTCTGTCTGTATTATCACCTGAAGGCAGCATCTCCCATGATCCCAAGCTCCTTTACATTCTTCTAAGAGTCACAGCATTTTAACCAGTCATAAAGGGAAGAGCAAATTTCCTCAACTAACCAGGACTGAACAATGCAGGAATCCTGAAACCGACCCACCAAATCAAACAAATCTACAGTAAAACCAAAATACCAGCTATGAAAAAAGTTTATTCCAATTCCAGCTGTTCAATATAATGTTTGATATAGTTGAGAGATCTGGGGGAATACTTGTGGCTGTTCAGCAGGTGTCAGTAGTGGACAACATCTCTTTTTTTGATGGTTCTACTTTACTGTTAATGATCTTATGTCCCCTTTTAGATGATGTTAAATATAGTTTTGCTTTTGAGAACTGAAAGAATAACTCAGTTGCACATATCCACTTATGATTTTTAAGTTACTTGTCCTACTGTGTGTCCTAACAGAAAGCACAGTTTGACTGGGATCCTGAAACGGTGGGAATGATCCACGGTTCATTCTTCTGGGGGTACATTGTAACCCAAATCCCAGGAGGGTTCATTTGTCAAAAGTTTGCAGCAAACAGGTCTGTTAACCTCCTGCACTGTGCAAGGAATAATCAGTTTTTGTGGCACAGCATATTCGAAGGGATAATTTCTTCTTTCTGTTTCGTTTCTTTTTCAGAGTGTTTGGCTTTGCTATAGTGGCAACGTCTTTCCTGAATATGCTCATTCCTACAGCAGCTCGTATGCACTTTGGCTGCGTTATCATAGTCAGGATCTTTCAAGGACTTGTGGAGGTGCTTCTCTCTCCCCTGAAGTACTCCCCTGGCACTGAAATGTGTTTCTGTTTACATAACGCTAATAATTTATAATGATGCCTTCTACTCCTATTCCCATAGGGGGTTTCATACCCGGCATGTCATGGTATTTGGGCCAAATGGGCACCACCTCTTGAAAGAAGTCGCCTGGCAACAACAGCCTTTTGTGGTGAGTCGTGATCAGTGACCCTCAGCAACTCTGCCTGCAAACAATAGGTGTTCATAACAACAGTAAAACAGATGAACTGTTGAGTAATTAGAGGTTAAACTAATGATTACAAATGAATCAGCAGGTTAAAAGGGGGGAGTTGCTGCTTTTTGACATATATGACTATCTCTTTTTTTTTTTAAGTTCTATTTTGTTTTGGGTTAGTAATTTTTTTCTAGCATTTTTAAAAAGATATTGTTTTAAAGTTTTGGCAATTTGAGTTATAATATTACACTGGGAAGCTCACTGCATTTTATAGACAAAGCAAATGAAGGGCAATATGGGTGGTAGATTAAGATGAATAATAACAAATATATATAAATGATATCAAAATAAATCAATATTTTTCCTGTTTTAGGTTCTTATGCTGGTGCTGTGATCGCCATGCCATTAGCTGGAATCCTAGTCCAGTACTCAGGATGGTCATCTGTCTTCTATGTGTATGGTAAGATGGCTTTAGCCTGGGCCTCATTTCAAACCATTCAGTTTGGATTGAATATGCATTTTTGACTAGCTAACCGTTTGCGTGTTAAAGCTGACAACAGCGTTTTAAGGTGGAAATATAAGTGCAATTGTAACTGTTAATACATGAAAATGAGAATGCTTGCAAAGACACTGAACATGCCCATCACACAGCAGAGCCTCACTCAAAATGAAACTGTGAAAAAAGAAAAACCACAACAGACCAGCACCATAAATACCAGAAGGATGTAGTCTCATGGTAAACAGAAATTACACCACCATGTCAAAACTTTTATGCATCTGGACATAGTATTGTGGAAAAACTCTTGAGCAACAGCTTACTTCTTTTTATTTTTCTACAGCACAGCAATTTATTGAAACAGCGCATGAGGCAAAAGCAGTTCTAGTTCAATAGTTCAGTACAATTTTAACAAAGCTGAAAGTCAATATTTGACTACCTTGATTCTTCAGTGCACAAAATCTGAACTCTTTGAAGGACATTCAAAGCTCTTCTTTGGATGATGGTTGCATTTTGTTTTGTTCTCTGGAGATCCTACATTCCTAATTAATGCTGAGCTAAACTTTGGGAGGCCAATCCGTGACTGATGTGTTCGACTGTATGTTTTCCCTGTTTCCCTTCCATAAGAATGTCTTCTTGTCAGCCACCCTTCCACTAAGACGAGCTCTGTTGAAGCTTCAGTGAACAATAGATGGATCAATTTTTTTGATCCATCTATTGTAATACCAGTGATTGCTGTACATGATGTAACAGTAACAGATGGATAAACATATCTGTATTTATAAAGGACATACTAAGGAAGAGTGATGATATATAAATAATCAATTAAGTACTTGTTAATACCTTACTAATGCTTAATGGTGTAACACTATTACAAAGTGATACCAACTTTTTTACTCTTTCTTAAGGACTTTCAGATACTGTTAATTTGCAGATAGTTTTTTTTTTTAGATGTACCACTTCCCCTTTAGACTTGCAATTGTCCAGTTTCAGCAAAACTTTTAAAGGAAGTACTGCACAGCATGCCGGGATATGCTCAGCACATCTCAAGTATTTCATCTTTAAAGTTTCAGCAGATAGCTGTTTGGGTGGGAATCACTTTGTTGGTGCAAAAACTTTATGTCCACAAAGTGCCTAAAGATACAATATGATTTAATTATTTTTTATTTTTATTTTGCTAAGTTGTCTGCAATGCGTAGACACAACACTGGTTCATCCCTCGAGTTGGATGCCTTTTTTATTCTTGAATGATTCACTGCTCAGTGTTATGTGGCTTAACAAACAAACACATTCTTCTGAAAATAGTCAGGTACAAGAACTGGACTGAAAAACAAGCCAAAATCCAAAGAAAAACTCAGGCAGGCTAGAGAACTATTGCTCAAGACCACTTTAAAAAGTTACAACAAAGTCTGGCTACTTGGAAGAAGAATATAAAGAAATGAGAAGTCCTTATTTGCACAGTAGTGTAATAAAAAATGTTCTAGTGTGGAAAAAATAATCTTTTTTCCAATCTGCCTGTTCCTTCCCCAGGAAGTTTTGGTATTATGTGGTATTGCTTTTGGATCCTGGTCTCGTATGAAAGTCCAGCAGCTCACCCCACCATCACTGAGGAGGAGAGGAAATACATTGAGGAAAGCATTGGCGAGTCAGCCCAATATACAGTAACGGTCAGTGCATGCAACGGATTTCTTAGCATAATTAAAACGCTGCACTCCCATCACACTGGCTGCAGCTGACACTACTGTCACGGCTTGGCCTGTAATTCACACTTCCTTCAAGGGCATTTGACTAGTTTACAGGATTGCTATGAAACCAAGTTTAAAAAAAAAAAACCCTTAAAAATACTTGAGTTTATATGCAGATTCAAACTGAGAGAGCAGAGATGATAAACAAGCAAACACTGAGTCAGCAGCTCAATTGTTTATCTGTCACAGTGACAGATTTAGAAACTTTATCAGCAGTCATTTCCGTAGCTGCATTCAAGCAAAACTTAGTTCCACACACCCTGCTCTGTTGTAGTTTCTGATGCTCATTTGTTTCAAAGGAAAACATTTAAAAAATTTATTAGTTACGTGTAAGTAAAGAGCTATATGTGTTTGAGATAAAAATCAGAGAACTTCTTTACAAAATCACTAAAATCATCATCACTTTTCCCTTACAGAAATTCAACACACCATGGAGGTCCTTCTTTACCTCCATGCCAGTGTATGCCATCATTGTGGCGAACTTCTGCAGAAGCTGGACTTTCTACTTGCTCCTCATCAGCCAGCCTGCTTACTTTGAGGAGGTCTTTGGGTTTGAAATTAGCAAGGTAACAAAAGCCAAACATGAGAAGTTTATCATGTGCAATCGACAAGCAAAAACCTTTCAGCAGGTATATCAGAAAATAAGGGACATCATTGAAGCTTTGGTGGAATGTCTTGCCACTGCAGTGGTAAACTTAAATGCCCTCATTTTTACCATTGTCACTTGCACCTTATGTACACCAGTCATGAAGCACTGATGACAATTTTGCACCTTAATTTACAAAAATCTAATTTTTAAAAAAGGTGTAAAATTGTGATATTCTACGGTACATTTTTTAAAAAAAAGATCACAGTTAATTTATACGCTAGTACACTGAAGCATTTCTATTTTAGTGTTATTGATCATTCAAAGCTTTGTCTCACATCAACACACACACCCAGTTTAGAATCACTAAATAAATATCCTGTATGCCTCACCGAGGAAACCAGTGTACCAGAAGAACAATGGCTTTAGGGAGGATTTCCAGAGTTATTATGGCACCATTACAATAATCTGCACCACCCTGCTGCAAAAAAACAACAGGAGCACTCACAGAGCGCACCTGCCCTTTGGCAGGAAATACTTTCTTCCCCAGGAAGAATCCTGGACCTTGAATTTTTTATTACAACATGCTGACGTCAGCCATCATTGTGATGTCTTAGAGCATTATCTTGAAAAAATAAAAAGAGTGTTGTACAGCTCTCTCCATGCTGACATTTATGTTCAAGCACAACTTTGACCATGCTGAATGAACTTAAAAATTTATTTAAAATCTTGGTGTAAAATTAAGAGTTTTCCAAATTTGTTTTTGTATTTGAATGTAGTTTGTCTCCCAAGACTGCACCTTAAAGTCTGGAAGAAACTATATAAATATATACTTTTCTGTGCCTCATAAGCACGTTAGCTTGAGGTCCAGTAATTATCTACAGGCAGATTATAACTGTAGTGACAGAAATTGCTGCGATAGAGTGGTGAATAGTCTTGGGTCCAGAAGTAAAATATTTCCATACCCAGGTTTCTGAGAATGTACGTACAATAACAGGACAGAGATCGCACTGTCTGTGCCAACTTCCACTGGATGTTTTGCACCTGTTAAGGCTTTTTTCTTGTTTTCATCTAGGTGGGGATATTGTCTGCTCTTCCTCATCTGGTTATGACCATCATTGTGCCCATTGGTGGCCAGATTGCTGACTATTTGCGTTGCAACCACATCATGACCACCACGAATGTCAGGAAGCTAATGAACTGTGGAGGTAAGAAAGAACCAACTAAAGGGAAGGGGAAATGTAAACTCGCATAAATGAAACAATCACATCTGACAGGAATGAAAGAGTCCGGGAAGTCATGGGCAGTGTGGACGTGCTCACATCTGTGAAGAATAAGGGGTGCCAGTGGTGGACCTGCCAGTTCTGGTGTTTTCTGGTGAATGCCAGTCAATTGACACGACACCTGTCTGTGAACACAGGTGTCATTCAATGACACTGAGATCTCATGCCACGCTCATGGACTCTCATTATCTGTGCAACCTGTAAGGTTATACTTCTTGACTGGACAGACTGATATCCCTGAAGTCTAACTCACTGACTGTGTTATAATGCAATGACAAAGTGTTCCCTTAATTTTTTATGGAGCAGTATATATATGGTCCTTTAATTTTGAGAGGTTAAACTGACACATACTCAAAATCTTAGATAAAATTATTTGGATTTTATGTTGTTTTCTGCGTGTGCTAACTTTGAAGCAAGTCAAGCAACCCAGAAAAAAAAAAAGCACAGTACGTCTGTAGATAATTATGCAGCTAAAAACATGACTGTGGTGAGTTGCAAATGATGACTCACCACAGTCATGTTTTTAGCTGCATTTGCCTTATGTGGCAAATGACTACTTGCCATTAAACAGACACCCTGCCACTGTCTGCTATTTTTACATTGTAGAGAGAAACCAAACAGCAAACACCAAAATGAAAAGCAGAAGCTTGCAGGACACTTACCGCTCACCAATCGACAAGACTCCCCAGGCACATTCAGTCAGCAAAAAGTGTGAACACAAGGCAACAAAATATGCAAAATGCACTGTAATATGTTAAACTCTTTATATGTCTGTGTTTTTTTGCTTGCCTGAATCAGGGTTTGGGATGGAGGCTACCTTGCTGTTGGTAGTTGGTTTTTCACACACAAAAGGCATTGCCATTACATTCCTGGTCCTGGCTGTGGGTTTCTCTGGTTTCGCCATTTCAGGTGAAATATGAAGTGTCCATTCAAAGATTTTGATCATAAATGATAGGTGACTGGAAGTTTAGTGGCTTCATAATTCTGTTTTTATCACAAGATGGTAATAATATTAATTGTTCCTCACAAGGTTTTAATGTCAACCACCTGGACATTGCACCGCGGTATGCTAGTATCCTCATGGGTATCTCCAACGGTGTTGGCACCTTGTCTGGGATGGTCTGCCCACTTATAGTCGGTGCCATGACAAAGCATAAGGTGAGAACTGTTTCTGAATTTGTGACTCTAACTGATACTAATGTGTGCTTGCAAGTGTAATCAACTTTTCCATGGTTCTCTTTCACGTTTTTCTGATAGACGCGAGAAGAGTGGCAGGGTGTGTTTCTTATTGCCTCACTCGTTCATTATGGAGGTGTTATATTCTATGGTATGCATAGTCTCCTTTCTTGTGCTTAACCAGAACAATGACAAAAATTCTGAATGATGAAAATTCAGCAAAACTCTGTATACATATATATCGTCAGCTATCAGTGTTAAAGGTCTATTTCTGTAACATTCATGTCATTTATTACCTTAATAAATAAATACCTTAATAAATTACCTTAATAATAAGTTTGTGTGTCTGCTGCAGGTATTTTTGCATCTGGAGAGAAACAACCTTGGGCAGAGCCAGAGCAGCTGAGTGATGAGAAATGCGGGATCCTGGACGAGGACGAGCTTGCAAATGAGACGGAAGAACTGTATCACACAAGTGGTGGCGTGGGCTATGGCGCCACGAACCAGGGATCGGATCCCAACGGAGGGGGGGGCATGGCTGGGGGAGGAGGAGGAGGTTGGGTGTCAGACTGGGAGAAAACTGAGGAGTATGTCCAACCAGCCGGAACCAATAATTATCTTTACGGAGGAGAGGCCGACCGAGAGTTATAACATAAAACCAGCAGAAACAGTTTATCAGCAATGTGGAATTTCACTCAATGGCATTAAAAAACTGGTGGGAATGTGGGGATGGACAATTTTCAGCAGGTCTGACTCTTTTATCATAAATTAACAATTTCACAGAGACTGCACAGTAGAGGTGAAAACAGTAGTAAATGTAAAATGTGTTTGTGCATGAGTGTGGTCGTTATACGTTGTGTTGCAGAATGGTTTCACCAGCCCACCTTCAGACATATTGGAGGACGGCTTTAGGCCTGGTGTGGCGTTCTATGATGCTTAGTCATAGGAACGGTAGAAACTGGACCGACATGACATGGATTTCATTTCTATGCCTCTTATTTGTATTTTAATCATTCATGATTACACATCTTTAGGCGCACAATGATCACACTGACTTTTCTTTTTAGTAATATCTATTGAGATTGTCAGATTAGTTTTAATGACAACATTTTTCATAGGGGTGGCCAAGAGAGAAACAAACTGCTGTAGGCTTACATATTAATCTTCCTAGTCAAATGGTACATTTACTACATAGAAGCCATAATGACCTATTTGTTTGTTTTTTTTTATTTAACCCTCATCTGATTTAAAAAACAAAACAAAAAGACCATCTGTAACCATCTGTTAAAATACGCTTATTTGTCTTCAGGTTTGCTGAAGATATAGTCATTTCTGGTTGTAATTTCTCCATTAATAAATGGTGAAACTTAACCACCCATGGCCACCCCTTGTCTCTGCCCCTGGCCCCAACAGAGTATGCAAGGTGTTAATGCAATGTTATGACAGGTTTTGTTTTGGGTTTTTTTTTTTCATTGTTGACCTTAACGTGCACATTTTAGAAAAAAAAATCATGTGCCAATACAACACAATATATAATGTTCTGTAGTATCGGTTTATTCATCCACTGAGAAAGGAAGTGAACATCTGCAAATAACACCACATCTGGCTTTCTGGGAAGTCTACATAGCCCTTTTAGATGCAGTTTTTAACCATTGTATGTAGTGGACTACTACATTGCCTACTAGCTGACATACTGTGAAAAAAAAAAAAAAGCATATAGGATGAGAATAGATCTCCAGCACATCGACGTCCTCTTTTAAAATTAAACTCTTAGGTTAGAGACTGTTTTTCTTTCTGTTTCTATTTGGCCCATTTTGCAAAAACTTCAGAACTTTGTTTTGTATGATTTACATCTAATACAGCCTCTACTGATATTATTTTGTTCTGCTCCATCTGTGTTTGAGGCTAGCATCAGAGGAAGCAGTTTGCGGTCTCCAGTACAGTGGCAAAGCACAAACAGCACCAAGCTGAGGCTGTGGGATCAGTTTTGTAGCACTCTTATTTAAAGGTGGACTTTAAATTGAATTTATATATGTTTAATAATACATAAAATATCAATTAAAACCAAGGCCAATTAATAAAAATGCTGAAAATCACAATGGCATTTCTCTGTACAGTTTATTTTTGTTAGTAGATGTGGTCATGTATCTAGTTAGTCATTAACTAGTAATGGGATGGTACTGTTTACTGATAGGCTTGATATTAAATGTTAGGATTTTTACTGTTTCTGTCATTTTTCATTCATTGTTAAATGTTCTGTTCTTAATTATAAACTAAATCTATATGTAAAAGCATGTGGAAAAATATTGAAGAATAAAACTTAGAGGTGATAGCTTCCACAGTAGTCCCAAATCTTTATATTTGGCAGTTTATCCCTATGCACTGCTGCCATTTTAATGCTTTAACCTTTCATATCAGGCGGTGCTGAGTCTGTCTTGCTATAAGTACACGATTACGCCTGATTTTTACTCTACTGTAAAACAAAACATCTGTTTTGTCCAGGTCAGCTCTCCTCTGTTTCATGCATGATTCAGACACTAAGAATGTTAAACATTCCTGACCCTTGGTTTCATGTTACCCCTAATGCTCTACTCCATCCCAGACAGAATATTGATCACTGAGCTTAACTGTAAGCCGCATGGAAATGAAGCGGAAAAATTGATTTTGACGGCACAGCCGGTAAGAAGCACAAAGCCTTGAGGTCTCTAAAATCACTGGGATCATCCTGCATCCATTTGCAATGGAACATATAACATATTGTATAGGATACCTGATAACCATGCAGCACTGCATCCTGTGTAATTTACTTGCCCTATTGTATGCCACTATGAAAGTTGTGCAGAGGCAAAGGACACAGTAAAGAATGGACTTAAGAGAGCTTGGAGACCTGGGGAAGTACAGCACTGGTGAGATTAAAAAAAAAACTATGACAGTAAAGGGTCAGTGTTGGGGTTTTCAGGGCCTATTATTAGATTTATTTTTTAGATTTATCAGGCTGTGTTTTGAGTTTTGTTCGAAAAAATAACTTCATATAAGAAAAGATATATATATATATATATATATATATATACACACACACACACATCACATGTGCAGCTTAAACTAGTGTTTTAATTAAACAGCAAGGCAGAATGAAATCAGGCTGTGTCAAGAGACGGGGACTAAACCCCAATTCAACCAGACCCAGAACTGATCCGAAATTAAAACAGTACAACAACAGTTCTGAATCAGGACTACTTCAGGACTTAACCAAGAAAGAACCAGAATCAAAACTAAATGACAGTAGCACTGAAAATCATCATAGACCTGCACTACATCGACAACACCTCTGTATTGTGGTAACATGAAACTCTATCTTCGAGGCTTGAGTTTTGGTGTCTTGGTTAATATCTCTTAATTTTCCCATGTCAAAGAAACAGGTTCTGTGTTTTGGGGGTGTCTTATATGCACCCACAGGTGTGCCACTAATTTACTCAGATGGACTCTATGAACCCATCAGAAGCTTCTCAAGCCCAGAATGGAATCATCTGGAGTTTTCTTATTAATTAAGGACACAATAAACTTAGTGGATATATACTCCTAAATTTGATGAAAGTGATCAAAAATAGACAGCTGTCTCTTTATTCTGACATTTAACTCATTCAA
>VVHJ01048158.1:0-16704 GCA_015107715.1 Tylochromis polylepis | reverse complement strand
CACATTAGTATATGTGAGGGGGCAAACTCCTCAAGATGGGTGGTGATCATGGTGGCCATTTAGAAGTCGGCCATCTTGGATACAACTTTTGTTTTGTTTTTTCAATAGGAAGAGGGCCATGTGACACATCAAACTTATTGGTAATGTCACAAGAAAAACAATGGTGTGCTTGGTTTCAACGTAACTTTATTCTTTCATGAGTTATTTACAAGTTTCTGACCACTTATAAAATGTGTTCAATGTGCTGCCCATTGTGTTGGATTGTCAATGCAACCCTCTTCTCCCACTCTTCACACACTGATAGCAACACCGCAGGAGAAATGCCAGCACAGGCATCCAGTATCCGTAGTTTCAGGTGCTGCACATCTCGTATCTTCACACCATAGACAATTGCCTTCAGATGACCCCAAAGATAAAAGTCTAAGGGGGTCAGATCGGGAGACCTTGGGGGCCATTCAACTGGCCCACGACGACCAATCCACTTTCCAGGAAACTGTTCATCTAGGAATGCTCGGACCTGGCACCCATAATGTGGTGGTGCACCATCTTGCTGGAAAAACTCAGGGAACGTGCCAGCTTCAGTGCATAAAGAGGGAAACACATCATCATGTAGCAATTTCAAATATCCAGTGGCCTTGAGGTTTCCATTGATGAAGAATGGACCCACTATCGTTGTACCCCATATACCACACCAAACCATCACTTTTGTTGTTCCAACAGTCTTGGAGGGATCCATCCAATGTGGGTTAGTGTCAGACCAATAGCGGTGGTTTTGTTTGTTAACTTCACCATTCACATAAAAGTTTGCCTCATCACTGAACAAAATCTTCTGCGTGAACTGAGGGTCCTGTTCCAATTTTTGTTTTGCCCATTCTGCAAATTCTGTGCGCCGATCTGGGTCATCCTCGTTGAGATGCTGCAGTAGCTGGAGTTTGTAAGGGTGCCATTTGTGAGTAGCTAATATCCGCCGAAGGGATGTTCGACTAATGCCACTCTCCAGTGACATGCGGCGAGTGCTACGCTGTGGGCTCTTGCTGAATGAAGCTAGGACAGCCACTGATGTTTCTTCATTAGTGACAGTTTTCTTGCGTCCACATTTTGGCAAATCCAACACTGAACCAGTTTCACGAAACTTAGCAAGCAGTTTGCTGACTGTAGCATGGGAGATGGGTGGTCTCGTAGGGTGTCTTGCATTGAAATCTGCTGCAATGACCCGGTTACTGCGTTCACCAGATATCAACACGATTTCGATCCGCTCCTCACGTGTTAACCTCTTCGACATGTCAATGGCTGTGAACAAAGAGAAACTTCTAAATAACTCATGAAAGAATAAAGTTACGTTGAAACCAAGCACACCATTGTTTTTCTTATGACATTACCAATAAGTTTGATGTGTCTCATGGCCCTCTTCCTATTGAAAAAACAAAAGTTGTATCCAAGATGACCGACTTCTAAATGGCCACCATGGTCACCACCCATCTTGAGGAGTTTGCCCCCTCACATATACTAATGTGCCACAAACAGGACTTCAATATCACCAACCATTCCCATGTTATTACGGTGTATCCATATAAATGGCCCACCCTGTACTTTGGAAATTAAGCTTTTCCATTTAGTCAGTAGAAGAGATTATATAAGAGCATTACGTGACTGGAACTATTAGATATGAGAGATAGATACAGCTATTTACAAGATTTTCTTTCTAAAATGCAATGGTAGAATTGCCTGTTTTTATTGCCAAAATGCCACAAAAGGTTTTCTTGGATAACATGTGTAGGATCTAACCGCTAGTAGCCTGGAAGATACTATTTTCATTACTGTATTCATTCGTCTACTGCAAAATGCTTTAAATTCACCTTCTTCTATATGCTAGGGTGAGAATAATGAAGAATGAAGATGGAGTAAATATGCTGATTCAGTGTTTTCACATTGCCTCCTAGTAAAAATCCTGGCCACTCCCCTTTCCTGTACCCCGACTGCCAGTGGTCTTACACAACTGAAACAGCAAATTAGTTCCTGTGGAAGTGGTTGATAAAAGCCACAAATACAGCATGACTAATTAGGAGTTTTGGTATTATTGTATGGACATATCACACTACTGGATAATCATATTTGATGATTTGTTAAATATCCCTTTTGGTGAGAATTAGTAGCTATCCAATATTATATTAATGTGAGCAAGGGAATATTATCAAAAATCTCTTAGAAGTACACTGCTTTAAACTATGTTTCTCGTAATCCTTTGATCCACTGTATCTCATCAGCTCTAAAAATAAAATAAAAAAAAAAGCCATTGGACAGCCCTTAGCTTACAATCAAAGCAGTCCTTCTGAGAAAAGCTATATGACACAAGATAAGGACCTTTGGACTAGCCAGCCTGTAGTTAATTCTTAGGGCTTACCCATCCTCTGTTTGAAGCACGATATTTGAAGCGCACCTGATAATCTCTCTTACAGCATTAGCCAGTGTTTTTTTTTTTTTTTAGAGTGCTCTCTCCACCCTCCTCTCACTTCCCTTGAACATTTCTTTGCTCATTTTCACACAGATCCCAAGGCTGATGTCTGCCACTGATAAAGCCTGATCCACAGTAATTACACAGGGTAAGGGAATTGAATCTGTCTTTGGCTCTAAACTGTGATTTCTACTGTGCCTCGTCCCCCATGCTGCGCCTTTTCTGGTGATGAGACTCATTACAATGCCTGATGCACGTCCCCTTTTGTCCTAAGCAGCACTGTAATCACCAAGAACCTCTTACATTTCAGATTCTATTCATGTGTTGGGGGTTACATTTCATGAGCTCTAACTATTCAGAAGCTTGCAACTGACAATTATGGTAAGCAGAGAAAGAATATTCAAGTTAAAAAAGCAAAAGGTGAACTCCTATTTCTTAAAAATGATCAATAATTCTAGCATCCCACCATTTTTATAAGTAGTAAGCACTAATTTATAGTACTGTAAACAGTGACAACTAATGAAAAACATTGAGCAGTGTGCTCCAGAGTCCATTTCTGCAAAATCACGTACTTTTCTTCTAAAGAGGGAGCTAACACTTGTGCTAATTATGGTTGTTTATGTTCCACCCGATGCTAACACTAGCATAGCTCTCTCGCTATTGTCTCCCCCACCAATGCCAGCTTCCTGAGGGGTACCATGTCACCTACAGCAGCCTACAGCCACGCCACCTGATTGTTTTCATCAGTGGAAGGTCTCCGTTACTGGCATCTTGGCCTTGCCTCACTGTCTCCATCACTGGCTTCCCAGTTGCCACCCTGAACTGCTTAATCTTGATCACTTAAAAACATAAGCACTTTTGGACAGAGCTCCATATTATGACAGCATGGCATTTAGGAACTCTTAAATGCTAATTGGTCAGTTTGTTTATTTGTGAATGTGTGATTGGTCCACTTGGATTTTTTCTGTTTCCTGTTTTTTAACACAAACTGTTTAATATTCTGCAATGACCCTGATGAAGGCCACAAGTCGAAACGCGTTGGTCACCTAATAAAGTTGTTCCCTAATACTTTAAGTGTCGCTGGAGTCTTCACGTCATCAGATCTTTGTCTTCTCCATGCACCTTGGAAGTTGGTGAAGCTGTGCCAGAAACATTTGTTGCTATCTATGTTTAGGAATTCCTGAACAGAAAAAATAGGAAAGACAGGAATTTTCGTAAAAACATATGCAAAATAATTTAATTTCCTGCAATAGACTGATATTTACACTAGTGAGGAATGGTCATGATGGATGGCCTCAGTGTAATCCAAATCATCATGATTTATACTCTTGGGATCATCAGTGTCTACAGGCAGATTTTACTCTAAAGCCCCAATTATGCTTTCAGTGTCCGCTAGGGTCCACTTGGGTCTGCGTGACATAAATTTTGACAAGATGAGGTGAGCATGAGGGTCCTTGCAGATGTCTACTGTTTATTGTGACTGTGCAGACGTATCTGTGTAGAATTTGCTGTACAAGAAATCAACTATCCATTGCCCCCAGGCAGAGGACTTCAAAGAAGCATAACAGGAATAGCTTCATGGCAACTAGGTCTTTAGTCATCCATGTTCACAACAGAGTATAACCAAGGCTTGATGGTGAAAGAGATACAAAAATTATGTATAAAAATTATGTATAAAAATTTGGAGTATAATACATTTAAGAGTTTAAATGATAATTATTAAAAAACTAAAACAAAATAAAACTGCAAACTGACCATAATTGCAATCACAACACCAAGAACTCAATAAAGTTGTAGTTTGTCCCAAAACAAGCCTTATTTACACCAGCCACAAGTCCACAGAGAGGAGATGAATCACTGAGATATTATGACATCCACTGCAGTACTAGTTCCAAAGTCATTATAATTGAAAAGGCAGGAGAAAGTGTCTGAAGGCACACACACAAGGGAGGTCCATGTACCCATTGTGTCAATCTTTTAGAAAGTGATGCTGGTACAAATTTGTCTTTGCACTGAAAGGTTTATTTGTACATGAATTATACATTAATTCCCCTTTTCCTAAGCCACACTGCCACTGACAGTAGACAGCAGTAAGTGCCAAGTTATACTGTAATTGGTATCTTGGCTATTGTTTATACAGTTTGATCCATTTGGTAGACATAGAATTATGTCAGACTCAGTGTTTGGATAGACATTTACCTTTCTCCTCTGTAATTTAATGCAGCCATACAGACAGCTAGAATTACAAAGTCTTACTCCATTATAGTAATCAGAGATTTCAGTTAAATCATGTAGTGTTCACTGCAGAAAATCTTTAATTTTCACATTAGAACAGCTTCATGGCCCTTGAGAGACTGTCTGAAGAGAATCTTGGGTGACAAATAAAGTCGATGTAGATTTAGTGTGCTTTGTTTGTGGCAGAGACTTTAGAACCTACTGCTTCGTCTGCAATGTCAACCTTGAACACATGGGTATGAAAGACATTCAACATGTACAGGAGAAAAGGAAAAGAAAGGAAACGTTGACTTCAATCTGCTCAGTTGAGCTGCTGTGATTTGGGTGCTGATTAAACTTCTGCCAGATGACCTGGGGTTTTTGTTGGGTGACCAGTGCAGCACTGCAGCTGTTGCTTTTATGCTAAACCCCTCCGTGGAGACACCGTTGATTGTGGGATTAGCACACAGGTCTCCTCCTCTGTTCATGCTTTCACCTCAGCTGTGTTACATGACAATCCAGACAGCTCCAGACCTCAGATCTCTCCTTTAGGCATCATTAGGGAGTACTCAATGCAACAACCTAATAGCTACAAATGTGCATACCTGTCAATAAAGGATTTGTGTAGAGGGACAATTCTATGTTCAAAAACCACAAATAATATGTATTCAAAAGCCTGTATTCTCAGTTTGGGTGTGCACTAGGGCTGCAACGATAAGTCGACTATAAACATTTGTCAAAGTGGAAATTGGAGCGGCACGGTGGTTAGCACTGTTGCCTCACAGCAAGAAGGTCCTGAGTTCAATTCCACCATGAGGCCGGGGTCTTTCTGTGTGGAGTTTGCATGTTCTCCCTGTGTTTGCGTGGGTTCTCTCTGGGTACTCCAGCTTCCTTCCACAGTCCAAAGACATGCAGTTAGTGGGGATAGGTTAATTGGAAATACTAAATTGCCCGTGAATGTGAGTGCAAGTGGTTGTCTGTCTGTATGTGTTCGACTGGTGACCTGTCCAGGGTGTACCCCGCCTCTCGCCCTAAGACAGCTGGGATAGGCTCCAGCCCCACTGTGACCCTGAAAAGGATAAGCAGTAGAGAATGGATGGATGGAATTTTATTGTTAACACATCATATACAAATACCACATAAATGTGTTTTTGCAACTGCAATACACTAAAGGAAGCTATGGGGGGGGGCGTATCGACTCTGTCTGCCAAGACTGCACTTCATACTAACGAAGAAGAACCTAGAGCGAACGGCAAAACAGTAGGATGGAAAAAAAAAATGGAAACTGAGATTTTAAAAAAATGTGAAAGCATTTCACAGTAAATCCACGACAGCACTATTGCAGTGAACGAGCACCAGCACCCTGGAGCTGTCATGTCAACTCTGAATGGGTCAGTTTTAGAAAGATAAGTTAGTGTGTCGCATTGATACCTTGTTTATGTTAGTGTTTGTATTGTAATGTTTATGTTAGCTTACCTGGTGGAAACTTCTCAGGATGATGCCTGCTAAGCAAACACCATTTCACTTTTGTTAGCTAATGAGTGAAATGTGATAGTAAACCATTAAACAGGCGTAGCCACACTGTCTCCTAGTTTGTTTTAGGTTTTTTTTCTCACATTAATAATAGCGTTTATTCTGAACAGTAAACCTCTTCCACCTGACATTAAGCAGTTAATCTGTGGGTTTGACCATATCAGTAATTAATTATATATATACAATCAGTTAAACAGTTTAATTGGCATTTGACACTACACCATCTGAGAAAGTATGATATACAACCGAATTTGTAATTAGTAATGGTCTTTTCTAATTCCGTATTGTTCTGCTTTACTAGAATTAAGCAAAGGTTTATAGATGAGTTTGTCATGACAGAGAGCATCTTTAGCATGGTTATCACCTGCAGCTGGCATAAGAGCAAGCCTCTCATTCATGAACTGAATCATCTGTAAACTTTGGAAGCTTGTTATTTTGGCCTGGAAAATAAAATCTTGGACAAAAGCCATTTTTAGTTTCCTATTTGCACATTATTTTTTTTTTGTTTAAATACTGCTAGCGCCTTAATTTGTATTACCTAATATTTTTAATTCATTTTTATTCTGACGGTCCTATTGAGTAATGTACACTGGAAATTATTTTTATTTGCTGTGGGACGAGACAACAGGGTGATTATTAACAGGTGGACAGACTTGAGCAAGTGAGGTACTGGAGCCTAGAACAGGAGGTTTGCCCACAGAAAGCGGAGATAGGAGTTATTGAAATAATCGTTGACTAATCGACTAATCAAAGAAGAATTATCAGATTAGTCGCCTACCAAAATTATCTTTAGTTGCTGCCCTAGCACACGTATTCAGTTTGGTACAGAGAGGAAAGAAAATTGCAGGTGACCCTTTGAAAATACATATGGACTTTTGAAAATCTTTAACCTCTCTCACAATAGAATCTTCAATACTATGACGAAACTTATGCTTTGCAAAAAAAAAAAGCTTGCATTCAAAGGAATGTGAACAGAAATGAACCAAAATAAAATGCACTATATAAATAACAAAACCTTTCAAGCCTTTATTTCTAAACTTCACTCATGCTTGCTGTTCTCTGTCTTTGCATCTGGAAGTAATACGTATTTACATCAAACCATTTTGGCACCATGAAAAACCAATACATCCACTCAATGGCACCCTGCCACTCACATAGGCAAAGGTGCATGAGCCAATTCTGGAGTTGTGTCTACTTCAAGCAGCTATAACAAGTTTTCTGAACAGATAACCTGGCTTTCCAAGTTTGAAAAGATAATGAATGACCTTGTGTAATGCAAATTGGTAACTCCTTTATTAAGCCTAATCTAATTAAGATCCCCCTTCACACATTATTAAGGGAGGCCAATAAACAAATGCGGGGTGTGAGAGATTTGGCATGGGAACATAATCATAAACACGTCTTTAATTTCACAGCAACAGCGCTGTGTTGATTGCTGCCATGCTGCTGGCCATATGTCCTTGAAAACAGACAGTAACTGAATCATGTGTAATTTATTAGTTTTACATTCCACACATAAAGCAAATGATATTCAAATGATTTCACCAGTCTAATAAGCTCTTAAATAGACTACTGCAGTGATAAGGCCTCAGTATTGTTCATTAGTTATCTCAGTACAGGCAAAATAAATTTTCTTCTTTAAAAAAATGCAATCATAAAAAATGAAAAGACACACAGTAGAGCATTTCTTCTCCTTGTGACTTTCTCTCCGGCAAACCCGCCCTCCTCTCCTCCCACCTCAACTTTGGATGAGGGCCTCCCCCATGATGCTTCCAGATTGCGCTCGTAACAATGTGACTGGGCCCCAAAGCAGGGATCCACATTTTCATATCTGAGGCCAATGATAGATGAGGCAATCTGAACAAGTAGTGCTGAGAGATACATCAGGAGGCAGACAGCTCCAGATAAAGGAAAAAGAAGACTGGGCCCCCATTGTCACCCTTTCGCCATTCCTTGGATATATAGTGGCTCCCCCAGGACCAATAACTCACATACATATTCAAAAGCTGCAACAGTAGTTTGCCACCTCTGGGATAGACACTAAAGCTGCTAAACCAAAAAGCAGTCCAGGATTCTGTTGGCTCTTTTCCCTGTTATACCTGCATACCAAGTGCTGGACTACAAGCTTAATGACTGGGCCTCTGCAGGTATACCACTGACAGAATTATGGGTCGTTGTTGGTTATGTGGCTGTTTATCCAGTAATGTTTTGCTAAACATGCAGTTTTATGAGGTAGTTGACACTGTCATCAACTTATATCCTTCAGTGCAATTTAAAACCCTTAATGCTAGTGATGAATATGAATAATTTATGGCCCAAAGAGACTGTCATTTAATGAAGCTATTGGTGATTTGACCTGGCAAATTAATCAATGTCTCATCTAATTTATTAAACACACTGCAGGGTCAGAACCTTTTCACCCATTTATCTTTGTCAGAAAGTGTAAGTGCTGAGAAAAAAAAAGAACCCTTTAAGTCCTTTTACATTGTCTCAGTGGTGTTGAAGAAGCTTTTTCGAAAATGTAGTTAGAAAATGTAGCCAACCTTCAACTGTGTCCTGAAAATAATTACAGGATATGAGGCTCCCAGTGTGAGAACAAAATGATCTAACTTTGTAAAGCACAAGGCAAGCCCAGTTTAATTGAAATGACTTATTTCCTTCCCTCCTGAAAATCACAAAGAAGGTGGTAGACATTTCTGAAATGCTAGCATTAGCTGGACAATAAATGTACTTTACATCAAAAAGTACTGTAGTAAAGATAGTGCCAAAAGTTTCAGTTACTGCATTTTGATTTGCTTGTGGTTCATTGTTTGCCTTTTTCCATTACCCCAAGATGTTTTCTGTACTGTGTATAAATCAGTAACAGCATGGCAAAAAATTACATATAATAAATATAAAGTGAAATGTGTCAGGAAGCCAGTTTATTTATGCATGTGCGTTCCAACAACATCTGAGCATCTGTTCTCAGTCAGCAGGTTTGGTATTCCAATAAAGACTCAATAATGACACCAGTGAATGAAACATTGCATGTGCCCAACACTTCATCTTTAACAATATAACTGCAGTGCAAAGAGTAAAAACAAATGGCAAAAAAGTTGAACTTTGAACACAAATGTGCATTTGTGTGAAAATACCACTTCTCCAGACTTCCAAATGCTTGTTAAAATTGGAGCCAAAAATTTCCAGTTTTTTTTTTTTTTTTCTCTTCTTGCAAATATTTTTTTTAAAACATAATAATTTTGAAATATCCTGTGGGATACTTCCAAGAATGCCAGCACATGCAACTGAGAAGCAGGCTTTTTAAACCAAGTTAAATGGTAAACTGCATTACTGTGCAATAATAATTTGCCTACAACAAAAAGTGATGTTAACTGATGGAATAACTGTCTTAAAATAGGAAATAATATTGTTATCTATGTTATAATATTCAATGTGTGTGTGTATGTGTGTGTGTGTGTGTGTGTGTCTGTCTATGTGAATGGAGGCATCATGGTGTTAATTGTTGGTCCTATACTGGCTAATGAATCATTGGAATATTGTTATAATATGATTACACAGTGTGTTAAATTAGAGCCTCACACTGTAATTGTTAACAATTGTGGCATGCTCACTGGATTCAGGTGTGCCAATCAATTCCAAAGGTGTATAAAATCAAACACCTAGGCATGCAGACTACTTCTAAAAAGTTCAGTGAATTCACTGAGCATTATACTGAGATAGAATTCAATCTGTGCAACAAGTTCAATCATGAAATTTCCTCACTACTAAATATTCCACAGTCAGCTGTCAGTAGTATTATAACAAAGTGGAAGCAAGTCAACCACGATGTGATAGGCCACAGAATCGATGCTCTTATAGCTGCAAAGTGTGGGCTGACATTGTATTAAACTCAGTGGATTAAATATTTGATGTCACTCAAGTTCATATGTGTGTGAAGACAGGCAAGCGAATACTTTTGGCAATAAAGTGTAGCTATTGAAACTTTTGTTCTACTTTGTAATGTTGGAAGTATTGACTGCTATTACTGAATTACTTTGTGTAGTACATGCCCATGTTATAGCATTATTTGGCTTGTTTGTGCTGCAAGTGCACATTTAGAAAAGTTTTGGTCCCCCTTTTGTTACCGAAACAACCTAGACCAATTGAAGCATGGACTCAAATAGACCCTGGAGATGGGCTGTGGTATCTGGGACCAAAGTTTTAGCAACAGATCTTTTAAGTCCTGTTAGTTTCATGGTAGACTCTTCGTGGATCGGCCTTGTCTAGCGCATCCCACAGATGCTCAGATGGATTGAGATTTGAGGAATATGGAAGCAAAAAAAAAAAAAAAATGGTTGTATCTTCAAATGAGTCCAAGTTCCAGGTGATTCCCAGGTAAGCAATGCACATGTATGACATGCACATGCATTACATTTTTTGGCATTTGACTACAGTAACTTGTCTGTTGGATCAGACCACTGAGCCAGCCTTTACTCTCCACAAGCATCAGTGAGCCTTGGCCGCCCATGACCCTGTCGGTGGTCCAACAATTGAAACCATATACCATATTTATATTAATTTCCATGACAAGCAGGCAATGGCTAACCAACCAGACATAGTAGTAGTAGACAAGCACGATCATTTGACCAGTTACGATAATTATAATACAAGTGACAAATGCTTGATCCCAATGCTTTGCACAAAAACTATGCTAATTAGCTTAGCTCCAATTTCTTCTGTCACACTCTAAATTATATTATACATGTTTAAATATGTGCAATATTTTTTGTGTGTGTTTCTTTTAATTTACCCAATGCAACAGCCCTACATCGACTGCAGACATGAAGTTAAAGTACAACATTACAGTCATGGGTGAGTCCGGGTGAGTGTCTGGTACTTTTCCGTTTGGATCCTGTGTTTTTCTGTGTCCGCAGAGCTCTGGTTTCTCCCCTGTTTTTCCCACCTGCAATCCATCAACAGCAATCAGCTAGGTGATAATCTTCACCAGCACAGCCCTCCGCTCGCAGCCAGTTCGTCAGCTACCTCATGGTGGTAACTAGGCCTCCTTGTATCTCATTGCTTATGTCCATACCTTGTACTTAACCTGACCTCTTTCTGTCTACAGTTCACTCATGAAGACCTGCAGCTCCAACTTCTGGATGCTGGCTGCTTCCTCGCCATGCAACCTCTTTGCTTGGAAACAAAGCTACGCACCATTCTCACCTTCCTGCCCTCCCACCTGCTGTCTTCTCTAGATAACGGAAACTTACAGTTGGAACCTCTTTCTGCTATCTTCCTTGGAGCCTCACACCTTTGACCTTTAAGTATGGTCGTAACCACAGAACCCATCTTATCCGCAATAAAGTTTGTCAAGATCTTGTCACTGTGTCTTTTTGAGTTTGCTTTTTGGTGCACTTCCACTGATCCTCAGACCCCGTGATAATTACAAGGTCAGAGCATTGTTGCTAAAGTACATTAGGCCAATCAAAAAAACAAAAACAAAACAGTCCTTTAAAGTATAAAGAGTAAAAATAAACAGAACATATAAGTGAAGAAGGTTGTTTCACTGAGTAGTTTGAAGAATTTGAAAGAGCTGTTGACATGTTTCCAGTATTACTTTTATACTTTTGTTCTGTGATTAAGATTCAACTTTCTTAAGAGTAACCTTGGTCTACTATATAACAAAATTGTATTTCTTTTCTTTCTGTATCATGCTATGAAGCCATCCTTGAGAAGTGGAGTAGATGAAAATGCTTTCCCCTGTCCTATCAGAGTTCAGTCTCAGTGCTGGCACCTTTGAGCACATTAATTTCCTTTAAAATATAATGTGTGCAGAGGTATTGATGTTGCTTCTAAATTCTTCCAGACTTTTCCAGACCTTGACAGACAAAGTTTGACAGGAAAGAAAAAAAGCCATCAAATTATAAAATGAAAAAGCCATCCACCTTAAATGCTTTGGTTCTTCCCCAGTACCTTTTATGGTAATTACAAAATATACAATTGAGTTGCAGCCATCAAATGATTTTTTTTCTTCCACTACCATCATGGAATGATATTCCAATTTTATGCTCTAGTACCCTGAAAGACAGCAACAAATAAAAAGACACTCTTTATTATTCTGTATATGATTACATTATTATTTTAGTGGTTACTATGAGATAAAATAATGGCATAGTATTTAAACAGACTTACGCTAAACATGTTGGATGATGAAATCATTGTGTTAATAAAAAGATTTCAAAATTACTCATAGTGCATAATACATTAAAATAGGTGTGTTTGTGTGAGTGTATAGCTACCGTTACTAGGACAACTACGGCTGTTTCTTTGCCAAAAGGGGTCGCCACAGTACATTGGGTAGGTGCTGGATGTTTAATTTGTTAGTTTTTACACAAACTCTTTTTTGTTTTTTTAATTCAAGCGCACATATTAAACAATTACAGAGAAAGCTGACATTAATTCTGAAACCCAGTAAAAGAACAGAGGAAGACAAATGAACAGAGGAACTAGAAAGAAATGAAAATACACTGACCATATAACCCCAAGCAAGAGGGTTTATATGACCCAGGTGAACTCAGTCAAGACAGTAATACAGCTGGGGAAAAGAACAGAAAGACAAAAACATCTATTCAGATTACAATAGCGCTAGCTAGTCTTTTTTTTTTTTTAATCAGTCTCTCCTCCCCATATTACCTGACATGATCTCAATATCAGAATCACTTTCATTGCCAAGTTTGTACAGAAAGAAGGAATTTGCCATCGTCATGTTGCAAAAAATAAATAAACAAATAAGTGGTACAGAAATACAACATATGGTATTTACAATATAAAATATACACATCTCTATATAAATATATACTTTTGTGTGAAAACTATTGTGTGTAAACTGTCCGATATTTCACCAGTTCAGTAGCCTGATGGCTTGTGGCTAGAACCTGGTGGCTGAGATCAGAGATCATCCCCTAGGCCTTTCTCCGACAGTGCTGTTTCACCTATATATTTAATATGGAATAACACTGAACTGGAACATCAAAAAGTGCTGTCAGTTTAAAGGATAAATATTCCGCCACAATAGATTCCTAAGGAAACAGTCGGGCTTGATGACAGATTTTCTTTTCTTTTCTGTAAATCTCTGGGATGTGGTAAAAAACAAAACAAAATATCCAACTATTTAATTTACTGACAACAACATCCTTTTGGAATTTAAGTGTCAATAAATATGTGAAAACTGAGACTACTCCTGAATGTCGATATTCAAATACTGAGTATCAGAGTATCAGATCGATACCGATACAGTTGGATCAATGTCCATCCATCCATCTATAGCCAGTCTGTTGCAGGACTAACACATAGAGACAGACAACCATTCACACATACATTTACACCTATGGGCAATTTAGAATCACCAATGAACCTAACCCCACTGTATGCCACTGAACTGTGTTAAATAAATGTGTGTTTAACCGTGTTTGATAATTTCATTTCAAAAAGTCATTTTTTTTTTCCTTTTTGAAATGAAATGAAAAAATACTGCCACGTTATTTCTTTATAGCCAATAGTACATTTAAAAAACAGAAGCTAACCCAAAATCCTTTAAAGACAGGCACATTTACATTTCAGGTCTCTAAAAACACAGTGTCGATATACAAGAAAAGCTGAAATGTTTTTTCTTCATGTGTTAATTATTGTGGCTAGTTAAAATCACAACCCTGTTGTTTCGTATTCATTAAAATGTTTTCAGAATTTGGCAACTGTACGATGATTCAGCTCACAAATCATGACACACTGCGCTCCCCTACATATGCTCCCTTTATTGGTTAAAATTATCAGTAATGGTATCGGCAATTCTGCTCTTAATTTACTTGTTATTGGAATACCAAGATACCGATACCTAAATTTGCAGTATCGCACAGCACTATCATGTATGGCAGGGTCTAACTGTGAATGATGACAGTTTTAAATGTAAGTCACTTTAATAGATAGAGATGGAGACAATAATTTAGTCGAGTCAGGGACTTTTGCTGTTGTATGTGATATATTTATGCCTATATATTCTACAAAGTTTATATTTAGTATATAAAACCACCTGCCAAAGTACTCAAGCTCACCACAGTCATAAGTCATGCTACAATAGCTGTCTCTAGGTCAGTACTTGAAGATATACAGCCGTGTTCACAGTGAGTGATATTATGAGGACATGCTTTTGAAGATGATTATAAATACCCATTATGTTACACACATACATATGCAGTTATGTTTTGGCTGGTAAAAACAAACAAACAAACAAAAAAAATAGTAATCGCTACTGAGTGTCCATGGGTCAGAATGTCAAACATTTTGATGGGTGTCATGGCTGGAATGAACCCAATGCAAGATTGTCTCTAGTTAAATATATTTCAGTCACAAAGGAGGAGACATAGATGGAAAGCAGCAGACAAGTACATAAGGTTAGCTCAGAGATAAAGCAGATGTGAAGTGTGCAAAAGGTCTTTCAACTGAGCGTACAGGGTCACAGCCGTCTTTCCAGATTTGATTGTGGATCCACTGTGCATTGGAATTATTTTACTGTCAGTAATATGTACAATGTATTCAACAACAAATATTTCACAACTTTCATATACAAGTACATACTTACTTGGACGATATTTACATTTTTTTTCATTGTTCTTCAAAAAGACAGTGAAGCATAACATGTTCAGTTGCCATTTTTTTTGCTAAATGTCAGCGGTGGCTTATCACTGGTGGCTTTTGCTTGCAGCTTCCTTACTGCCTTAATAATGTATATTATTCTATAGCAGTAAGGTGACTGTCCAGGTTAATTTTACTTATTTATTTTTCTTATTATTGAAAGAATATTATTTGGCATTCAGATGGTTAGCTGATTCCTCTGTGACCTCTGTTTTTGGAAGATCAAAACATAAAGCTGTACTTACATTCCTTGTACACTAAAATATTAATTTCTCTTCATATCTGCCCACAAGCATACTTGTACATACAGTTTTGCATCTCCTATAAATCTGCATTGATCAATGCGTTTTCTTTTAGTGTGGGTGCTTTGTCGATACTTAAAACCTTGACTGAATTAATGCAGTAGCACGCAACAGCTATTTATTTTTTCCTTGCCATTTTAAGAAGTTCATGATTTTCATTTTCCTCCCTGCTTTGTGTCCTTGTGTTGTTCACCATTTCCCACACATAAATTCTTGTGTTAATATGAAAATGTCTCAATTGACTTTATAACTAAACATTGCATTTATGAAACAGAAGCAACCCAGGTGCTGTCAATATTAGATTAAATATATGTACAAATCCCGAAAAAATGTTATGAGCACAAATTACATATTAATGTGAGACTCTAATTAAATACAAATTCAAATGTGCCTATTTTCTCTAATGTGTTTACATCAGATATGCATCCTGGAGCTCAGCTTAGGTTCAAATGAGGGAGAAAAAATGGCATAGGCATGAAACCGTAAAGGAGAGCAGTGTGAACCTTTAGCTCCGTTTGCAGTCCAGTCTGAAAGGCTGCCAATGTGAAGAGGCCTAGCTGTGAATTCCCCACTGAGATGGGCTTGGTCCAGAGGGAATGCAAGCCAGTCTCCAGCCTGCTCTCCTACCTGAGAACAGCTGCAGCCTCCATCTGCCAGCTCTTCATGGTGGCTACCTGAGGGAAGCACGCTCCACCCCTCCATTTCAGAAGAGAGGCAGCATTCTTTTGACAGAGGGGGATTTCAGGGTTTAATGAAATCAGTAGGACACTTTCCCTGGTTGCTGGTAAATATGTGTGCAAGTCTTTCCTTGTGAAACACACACGGGCTCAGGAAAGCACACACACACACATAAGCAAGCGCATTTTTTTAAAAATCTATTCTAGAACTTATCTTGATCAAGACAAAGTCATAATTGGAATAAGCAGAGCCTTTATATTCAGCCAAATCTCTCCACTTAATGGGCCATGTGAACACCTTAGTCAGATTTCTTCAGGCTTTTTCAAACAGCTTGTGTTGGTCAACAGATGCAGCAACCGGATGTCATGTTTACGAAGCAAACACCATGGTGCGAGAGGCAAGCATTAGATTACTCACTGAATCAAGAATGCATTTCGTTTAACACTTGACTGAAAATATGGCTTAAGGTTTATTCCTCTCAGTAAGGAATATATTGAGTGCTGAATTGAATTTCTAGCACCTGTTGTTTGCATTGGCATACGTCTTTTCATATATATATATATATATATATATATGTATATATATATATATATATATATATGCATATGCCTATGCCAAAATAATAATAATCAGGTAACTACTAGAACTGACGCCTCACTGGCAGAGGAATTAAACCATTTCTTTGCCCGCTTTGAGATGGCCAGACCCGAAACAGTCACACCACCTCAACCCCCCACCAGCAGCAACACACTGACACTTCAGGAGCATGAAGTGAGACGGGCTCTGAGGTTAGTGAACCCCAGAGTGCTGACGAACTAACTGGAGTGTTCACCAGGATTTTCAACCTGTCCCTGTCAC
>VVHJ01048151.1:0-13506 GCA_015107715.1 Tylochromis polylepis | reverse complement strand
ACATTCCATGTCTGAATTGCCAGTCTTGGTAGCTGGGGATCGGTCCGCCAGGGCCTCCGCTCCTGGCCGCCGCCCAACTCACACTGCACTCGACCCCTACGGCACTTCCTGCGGGTGGTGGGCCTTGGGGAAGATGGGCCCATTTCCCTTTTTCGGGCTGTGCCCGGCCGGGCCCCATGAACTAAGGCCCGGCCACCAGACGCTCGCCCTCGGGCACCCTCCCCAGGCCTGGCTCCAGGGTGAGGCCCCGGTAACCCTATCCCAGGCAGGGTAAACTGTTCCCTCGATGGGTCCTTTCATAGGGGTCTTTCTGAATTGCTCTTTGTCTGGTTCCTCACCCAGGACCAATTTGCCATGGGAGACCCTACCAGGGGGCAAAAGCCCCCAGACAACAAAGCCCCTGGGATCCCTGGGACACACAAACCCCTCCACCACGATAAGGTAGTGATTCACGGAGCGATTCACGTTTATTTTACCATATTCATTTTGTTTTCTGTTTGTGACCTTACTTTTAAAAATTGCATCACTCCATTCTGGTGTTTCATAAGTCAATTTCAGACACATACATTTTTAAAATCAGTGGTGACCTGTCCACTCACAACCATGTGTCCTCTACTGCTGAGTCTGTCATGTTTTGACCAAACTTAACCTTAATAAAAATAAATAAATATTTTAAATGTTTTGGAATATAAAAATATTTGTTTTTAGATAAACTCCAAATATACTTTCTTTGTTGTTTCTGATTCAAATAAATTCAGTCTAAAAAAACATCAGGCTTACATCACCCACACGAAAGTACAACATACCTGCACACACTCACCAGCAACAGTTCTGAGATTGTTACTCAAAGATAGTCATGTACGACATGTTTCACGTTATGTTCACTAAAGGTTATGCAACAAGTTACTTAATGAATTTCCCTGATAAAGTAATTTGTAGTTGAAGCCTCCTGCCTCCCTCCCTCCTCTTTAATTCACAGGAAGCTTTTTTTGTTTGTCTGTTTTTGAAAACATTACGTTTTTTTTAAAGGTTTATTCTTAAAGGTTACGTCAAGGATCAAGGAAACATTTACAGCGAGTCAGTTTGCTAATCTGTCTCTTAAATATACAAAGAACTGAATCTAAATGAAATTACAAAAATTCAACCAAACACTTACTTGTATCAGGCTTTGAAAGAAGAGAATTATGTGTCAAGACAGGTAAAAGTGGATAAAAAAATAAAACCTGTATTAAAACAACATATTTTTGTAGTTTCTGAACACAGGTATTGATAGAAAAAAAAAAGTTATTGTGTGATCTCTAATAACAGAATCAACGAAGCAATCAACAGCTGATGAGGTGGGCTTTAATTTTTCAAAACGACAATATTGAAATAAAGCATAAAAAAGGATGTGACAACATTGTGGCAGATGCCCTCTCAAGGATGTTACAGTGTGTAAGGTTAACAAACTTAGATGTTTGTTCTTCTGGGTGGGGTGTGACATCCCCCAGGAAGATGCTGGTTTTCCCTTGTGAAATAATTGCTGTGTCCCAAAACCAAGGATGCTTCCTATGTCGGACCCGTCCTTCGCGGTCTACGTTGGCAGCGTCCTCCGAAGAGCGAGAAGGTTGGAAGTGCGAAGCTGAGAAATGGGACGGCCTACCTTCATATGTGCGTCACCAGCTGTCTCAGCTGAGTGTAATAAACACAGCCGTCTGCTCCGTGCTCCCTTAAATACAACAGGACATATAACTATGTAATAATTATAAATATCACACAACAGGAGTAAATTCTCTACTATCTCACAATTCTGTTTAATCAGTTTCCTGTCTGACGTTTATACAGCATATTCAGCTGTGTGACAACTATAACGTTGAGCTCAGCCAAACCGATTTACTCAGGAAGAAATAAAACACTGGAAAAAGCCAAATGATAACATTTGTAAGGTATTTGAGTGACTTATATATCATGTGTAACCTGAGTAGCGTAAGAGCGCAGGGGGTCTGAGAACGATGTGCCAGTAGTCCGGTGTTTCGGCGGCTCTAGCGGGCCATCTCCACAAACGTCAGTGCACTTTTGGAAATATGTGTTGTGTTGATATGCGGAGCAGATAATTGTGGTTTACACAGCTACATTCTCGCCTGACATTATCTTAACAGTTTATTTAGTCACCCAGAAACTTGTATTTGACAATGTAGCTGTCCTCCGCCGCTGTTTGTGCCTCCTCCGTTGCTGCCGCCATTGGTAGAAACTGGAATTGGCTGGGCCGCACTATGCATTCTGGGATAGGTTGGGCCACGCAGGATACACCTGACCCATCCTTCAAATATGGGGAAATGAAGGACGCCTTTGTCACCTCCTTTGGAGCATCCTTGGAATTGGAACGGCCTTCGTCGTGTCGCTGTGACGTCATCGGCCTTCATATGCGTCCTACATAGGAAGCGCCCTTGGTTTTGGGATGCAGCTTATATGTCTCGGCTGGCCTGGGAACGCCTTGGTGTTCCCCCGGATAAGCTGGAGGAGGTGGCTGGGGAGAGGGAGGTCTGGGCTTCTCTGCTTAGGCTGCTGCCCCCACGACCCGGCCCCGGATAGGCGGAAGAAGATGGATGGATGGATGGCTTCAGGTTTTACGTAGGGTTGTCAGCAATACAATATACTGGTGATAGTCTTACATGTTAAAAATTTAATAAAAAAACAAATCATTTGTCAGTAATGTACATATGATATTCTCATATGTACACCTTTCTCCATGTTTTTTAATAAAGACATCTTAGTCTTACAGCACTTTTCTCCCAATCTTGTTTGACCTCATGTACATATGATATTATCAATGTACATTAGTTGTCACTTTTATTTGCTTTTGTACAGTCATGATTACAAACTGTTCCGTCACTTTCCTGCATTTGTATTTTGAGTTTAATTAGCATACAATTTGGGATTAATTTGACTGATAGCATCATTGTGTAAATATTGCTGTCATTAAGCTTTTATATTATATTGTTTTTATATTATATTGTGACAATCCTAGCACAAATAAGGGGATCATCATAGTCTTCATGATGAATGACGCTCCAAAATCCATTCATCCATCCTTTTTCTGCCACTTATAGAAATTCATGTTGTGGGGAGAGAGCACACAGAGAGTGGAAAAAGTGAGTGAATAAGAAACACTCGGAGCATCATGGGAAGCCACCAACAGCCTGTACTGACTGCAGCATTAGCAAGGGAGTTATGGCTCTGCCTCCCATTCTACTTTTAAATAGAGTCTCATCGGTCTGAGAGCGAAGTGCTATCTGTATTGGGGTGATACGGTACTATGAGGTCTTTAAGAAAAGGTAGGGCCTGATGCTTCAAAACCTTGTATGTGAGGAGAAGGAATTTAAATTTGATTCTGGATTTAACAGGGAGCCAATGAAGCCAGTATGGGATAAATATATTCCCTCTATATTCTCTCTTTCTAGTCTTTGTCAGTACTCCCACTGCAGCATTTTGGATCAACTGAAAGGGAGGGAGTTTTTAGGACAGCCCGATAATAACGAATTAAAATACTCCAACCTAGAAGTAATAAATGCATGAGCTAGTTTTTCAGCATCACTCTGTGACACAGGTTTCTAATTTTAGAGATACTGTACAATTGCAAAAAGGTAGTGCTACATATTTGCTTAATGTGCACAGTGAATGACATATCCTGGTCAAAAATAACTCAAAGATTCTTAACAGTGTTAGTAGAAGCCAAGGTAATGCCATTCACCGCCGCAACCTTGTCTCACAGTCACTTGTATTTATACCCACCATTATGGTGCAGGAAGCCGCTGCAGTATTTTCCTAAACCACTACTGTCACCACTGTTAGCTGTCACCACTCAGACAATATTGCCACATAAACGCTGATACAGGAGGAGAAGAAGTCAAAAAACTTTTTTTCCACAAAGTCTCAAGTTTTGAAACTGTTCTAGCATCTCACTCTGTCATTAAAATGGCAGTAAAAACTGACACAATTGTTTACGCATTCTCTTCAACCCAGCTGTAGTGCAACATGCCGGATTACAAAAATCAAGAGGTGTACGACCAGTCGAAGTGCCACAAAAATTGTGTTGTGCAACACATGACGTGGTGTCAAAATTGGCGTGCGACACCCGCAACACAGGCAATGCAGCGAGCATAATGGGGCCATTAGACACCATACTTTTAAGGTTATGGGGCTGGGTACAATAACCTCAGTTTTATCTGAATTTACAAGCAGGAAATTTCTGCCACTTGTATCGGCAGTCTCTGTTCGTCAATACCCAGAGCTCATTACTTTAAGTGAAGGAACATATATTGACAAGTAAATCGTCAGCTTTGCTTTGCTTTTACCACAGCAGACTGATAGTGTCCACATCACTGCTGATGACGCATCAATTCATCAATCTCTAGCTCCTCTCTGCCTTCACTAATGAATAAGACCCTGAGATACTTAAACTCCTTCACTTGGGGCCGTAACTCATCCCTTACCTAGAGTGAGGCTCAACATTTTTCTGGCTGAGGATAATGATCTCAGACTCAGAAATTTGTCTGCAAATTGCCCTAGTGCATGCTGGAGGTCACTGGCTGATGAAGCAAGAAGAACCACATCATGTATGAAGAAAAGAGACATGAGCCTGAGGCCACCAAAGCAGAAACGTTCTCCTACTTGGCTGTGCCAAGAAACTGTACCCATAAAAGTTATGAACAGAATTGGTGACAAATGGCAACCCTATGGAGTGCAGCTTTCACTTTACTACCAGCAATGCAAACCAATCTCACTATGGAGTTACAGGGACTTTATGGCGAGTATAGGCCAGTCACCCTGACTCCCAAAGGACACTCCAAGAGACATGGTCAATTGCCTTTTCCAAGTCCACAAAACACATGAAGAGTGGTTGGGTAAACTCCCACTTTCAAATAACCTTGAGAGGATTAAGGGTTAGTCCAGTGTTCCACAACTAGGATGGAAACTGCATTGCTCTTCCTGGATCTAAGGTTCCACTAGCGGACAGACTATACTCTGCAGCATCCTGGCATAGATCTTCCTGGAGAGACTGAGGAGTGTAATTTCTCTGAAAGTGGAGCACACCCTCCGGTCCCCATTCTTGAAAATGGGGACCAAATCACCCGGTCTGCCAGTGCAGAGACAATGTTCCCAAATTCCACACAGTGCTGCAGAGGTGTGTCATCCAAGACAGCCCTACAGCATCCAGTGCCTTAACCCTGTCAGCATAGAGCTTTTTGACTACTTCGGTGACCTCAGTCACAGTGATGGGTGAGTCATAGCATTTTCCCTAGACTCTGCTTCCACTACACAAGATGTGTCAGTGGAATTGAGGAGCACATCAAAACTTCATCCACTTTCTGACTCGCCTGACAATATACCAGAATTGCCTCAAGGCCAACAAGAAGTCCTGCTCACAGTTCTGCTTGAGCTCGGGCTAGGGCTGCCTTTCACTTGGCCTGTCCTACAAGAGTCCCACAAGCCAGCCAAGCTTGATAGGGCTCCTTTAGCTTGATAGTTCCCTTCACCTCTGGTGTCCACCATCTGGTTCAGGGATTAGTGCTACGACAGGCACCAACCAACTTGCAGCCACAGCACCTTGGTTTGGAACACAGTCCACTTGGACTAAATGTTTCCAGCCACCCTGGGACTACTTTGAAGCTCTGCTGGTGGTGGAAATTGAAGCTTTTGCAGACCAGGGGCTTGGACAGATGCTCCCAACTCACCCTAACCACATGTTTGGATACACCAGGTCTGTTCAGCATCCTCCCTTGTTACCTGATCCAACTCACAACCAGGTGCTAATCAGCTGACAGCTCTGGTCATCTTTTCACCTGAGTGTCCAAGACATACAGCTACAGGTCTGATGATACAATTACTAAACTGTTCATCAACCTGTGACCTGGGATGTCCTGGTGAAAAGTGGACTTGTGTGCAGCCTGATACTCAAACACAGTATTTGTTGTTGCCCATTCAAGCATTTAAGTCTGTCCTCCAGCAATTTAAAACTATATCTCTCATAAAATCATGGTTTTTAAAGTCTTCCAGTAAGCCACGTCATTTCTTTCTTATTTGATACACTATTATAGCAAATTATACCTTGTATCTCTTTTCCTTACTGTGTACCAAACTTGGGGTTGTTTGGGGTGTGACGCCTATCCCTCTTATTATACTACAAAAAGCTGGGTCCACCTGAACCAGTCCTCAAACCATTACAGATACACTCACATCACATTGTTTCTAAAGTTCATGCAATTTCATCACAGGTTTGGACTCATTGCTCCTACATGGACTTTACAATAACTGTTACACACAAATTTTAAATTGATTTTTAATTACACTTTGGTAAACAATTATATTGATGATAACAGACAGTAATTAACCCTTAGTAATGTTGCATTTTATGTTTGGGTCATTAATGTGTGAAATAATTTTTTTTAAGAATGTGTTATAAATTATTATATACAGATAAACTAAATAGGAGTGTTACCCTTTGATGCATGATGATGAGTACTAGTTTCAGTCTGCCACAAACCTTTTCAATGGCTATTCGATACAGTGTTGTATTCACATTTCATGGAATAACAGAACAATGGCATAACCACAGATGACGCACAGAATGGATAATTAGAGTTAAATATTCCAGCGGTTACTGCAGTGCAATTAGTGATTTTAGTTCCACCTGGGTGTAATTGTCCACCTGCGTATTTCCTGGTGTGTATGTATGTGTTTCTCACTGTTTGCACTGTTGTGCATCCATTTATCAACTGTAAGGTTTAATGTGAGTGTCTGTGTGTTGCTGCGTTGGCTGCCCCACAGTAGAAAGCAGCTATCTAAATATAGCTGCAGCTCAGGGCTCACAAAGGAAGGCCCTCCACACACCCAGGGATTAACCATTACTCTGTCTGACTCACACAAAGACACGCACTTAGACACTCTAATCACAAAAGTACAGGTATTTGATGCACACACAGTACGCATGTAGAGAAGACATACACATAAGTGGCTGTCACACTGAAGGACTGACATTAATGTAATTTTATGAATGAATTCATTAATATGTAGATAAATTGAAAAATATTCCAATAATTAATATCTAAGTGGACCAAAATAAAAGTGCTAACAGAATGAATGGTAAAAATTAGGTTTATAAAAACAGAAGACCGTCTTTTTCTCTTTAAGTCAATAGTGTAACAGATTACACTCAAGGTTAATTTGGACAAACGAGGCCTATTAAATTAATGTTTGTCCCAGTGCTGTGCACAAATTTGCCTTTTTAAAATGGATGATCCAGAAGGTATGGCAATAGCAAGGAAGAGTGGCGACATCAGCTAGTGGAGAGAAACATCTGGACGTCATCTTAGTATATTTAGTAATGCTAGAAAATGTGCCTTCTGTCAGTTCTAAGGCTTTACATATGTATCAGGACATAATAAAAATAATTTGATCTTAAAATGATTTAGATATGTCAGATGAAAAACAGCAGATGACCAATTACTCAGTCTCATAATTTATTTAATAGAAACTAAGCCAAAATGCAAAAGCAGTGTGTGAAAAACCAAGCATGCGATGTGATTAAGTAGCTTGTAGAAGCACCTTTTGCAACAATAACTTGAAATGATTATTTTGTGTGTGATTTTATTGGTTTCTTTTGTCATTGTGTAGGAAGGTTGGCCCATTCTTCTTTACAATATTGCTTCACATTATTGAAGTTTGAGGGCATTCATTTATGCAAAGCTCTCCTAAAGTCTCACCACTGTATTTCAATCACTTTGAAGTCTGGACTTTGACTGGGTCATTGTAACACCTTGATTTTTTTTTCTTTTTTAGACATTTTATTGTCCATTTGTTGCTGTGCTTGTCCTGCTGCATGACCCAATTTTAGCCAAGCTTTAGATGTCAGACAGATGGGCTCACGTTTCACTCTAGAATACTTTAGTATGCAGAGATGTTCATGGTCAACTCAACAACTGCAGGGTGCCCGGGTCCTGTGACTGCAAACAAGCCCCAATCATCACCCCTCCACCACCATGCTTGACAGTTAGGATGAGGTGTTTGAATTCATATGTTGTGTCTGGTTTTTGCTAAATGTGCTACTGTGCATTATGGCCAACAATTCAATTTAATTCAATTTTTATTTATATAGCACCAAATCACAACAACAGTCGCCTCAAGGTACTTAATATAGTAACAATAATAAAGAGAAAACCCCACTAATCAGATGACCCCACATGAGCAAGCGCTTGGCAACAGTGGGAAGGAAAACAGGAAGAAATCTCTCGCAGAACCAGAACCTAATTCCTATAGAAGCAGTAAAGGTTTACTTAGTTTTTCACACACTGTTAAACAAATAATGACATAGTGTAATATATCATGTTAAAGGCTCCATCTGAGCTTGTGTTTACCTAATATTAAAACCTGCTAATGACCCAATTATGGTTTGTTATGTCCTGAGACATAAAATCTTAGACTTGAATTAATGTGTAGTTTCGTTTTACTATGATTGTACAAATGATAATGTAACAACAAGTGTTTTAAATCTCTGGCAGTGTTTTGTTAAGTGCTTTAAATGAGACTGTGTAAGCTGCTGACAACATAACTGTTAGGCGAGCTGTTGACATTTCCCCCAACAAGCATTACTGTCTGGCCTAAACCTCCCTGAAACAACATTAATATGAGTTTCAATTGTAGAAAAGTTTACCATATTTCCCAAATTACTTTAGATGCCATTACATTCAGAAGGAGAGTTTAATTTTGAATAAGTATCTTTCATTCCTATTGATTGTCACTTCGATCACTTCACCAGTCATCAACATAATTTGCTAATTTAATTGAAATTCCATTGTTGCTTTTCTCTTCCTGAGTGAAAAGGTAGAAAGCGATATTACTGGCCTACAGTTTTGCTTAAAAAATTGAATTTCAATCATCAAAGCAGACTATTTATAGTTGGCACTATGAATGCCTGGGGAGACACCAAAATATTGGATGTTATGATTCCCAGTCTCTACCATCACCACAGAGGAAGATTGATTCAGGTATCCAAAATAAAAATAAATAAAATACTGAGCTGCATTTTAAATGTGGTAGAGCTAAGATTTTAGTACCTTAAGGTTCAAATTGTAACTAATACATTTACTGTAAGGTGATGCACAGCAGCATCTTTTGCGTTGCATCCTGTATATAGACGAAAGAGAGGAGATTGACTGACAGAGAAAACACAGATTGGGTGCTGCATCTGTTTTGCTTAAAGTAGGCTGAAGGTTGTAAATCATAACTGTTTGATCAGTAACCTAAAAAAACCCAGCTGAAGACATTTTCTGCAGAATGTGACAGCAAAAGTCTTTGAGGATCCCACCTTAATGATATCTGCTGCTTCAGAAATTGGGTGTGGGTGCTAAAAAAAAAGTTGGGAGCAGAGGAATGAATAACAGACTGTTAGAAAATGTCTTGAGAGCAGAAGATGAGTGAACTATGGGTGAACTATGGGGTAAATTATGAAGGAAACAAAATGCTGATTAGGTTGAGAAGGAGAAGGAGATGCACATAATAGATGAGCTGTCATCTTGTGTAACCCACTCACTTGTTCAGCTGCACTAGTAGGTGTGTGTTTATTTCTTCCCTTCGTTGACTGGAATCAATTCAGCTATTGATTCTGACACAATCAAATCAGTGGAGCTGTCCTTGAAAGCACCTACTCAGTGCAGGCTGGAAAGCTAGAATCAGCACTGGCAACAACAGCTAGATTTTCAATTACATATGCAAAATCATGTGTGAAGGGTTAAATTGAGTTTGGTGCTTCAAATCATCCATCCAATTTCTTAACCATTCCAACTGGAGCATATCCCAGTAACAGAGGCACAATACACCCCCATCCACACCTACGGCTAATTTAGAAGCAACTATTAAGCTAACAAAGATGAGAAAACCAAAGCACTGGAGGAAACCCACGCAGGCACAGCCAGAGCACGCCAGCTCCACACAGAGAGGCCCCAAGATCTTTGCTCTTTTAACCATTGCACTGCCGCGCTGCCTGATAATATGTGCAACCTAAGTGTTACAGTATCACCCTGACAAATAGCTTCCATAGCATGAACATTACATGTCCAGATCAGGGCTGATTCAGGATCAGCTGTAAGAAAAGCAAAACACAGTCAGATGATTCTAACACACATGAGCTCAAAACAAGAAGCACTCCGAGAGCGCAATCCTTTCCCAAGGCAGCTCACTCTCTGAGCAGGATTGTATTTTTGTAACAGTAATAGTATTGTACTTTGTTTACATTCATATTCATATTTAGTTTGTAATGAAGTGAAAATCAGATAAGAGTAGCATGACAGATGTTTCCTTTGATTACACAAAGGGTAAGTAATGGATAATAGGTAGTTTTATATAGTTTTAAAGATAAAACACATTTTTTGAAAGTTTGACCTTATTTGACCTTGAAGAAGAGGTCAGAGGTCCAAAGTCCCCATATATTATTCCCTATATGCCTATATGTTGTCAATACAAACAATGGCAGGAAGAATCATAGTTTTAAATATCTCTATATATCATATTATCACTTTGACCTTCAGATCAATTTACTGACCTTGAAAGTGAGGTCAAAGGTCAAAGTTACAAAGCTTTTTGTCAATATTCGACCAATAAATCAATAAATACTTTGACCTTGAAGACCATGGTGGATGTAAGCCAAATTTTAATCAATTGCTAGCATGACTCCACTCTACACACCTCCAAAGTTTTATGTTTTATCAGAATTAACTCAAAGCTTTTCGAGCTATCGTGTTTATAGACAGAATGACACGCACGCAAACACTATCAAAAACCTAACCTCCTTGGCAGATGTTAAAAAATGAGTTCAGAAAGCTCAAACATGTTTCACCCACTTACTTTTGTGCTTGTATTGTAAAACTGACAATAATCACATATCATGCTTGGATTACAATTTCCCTGATACTGGTTTTCCATCACTTTTATGTCTTGGTGAAATCTTGGCCCATGCTCATAATCGCCTAGATTTAGTTAAAAAAAAAAAAAAAAGTCGAGATGAGAAAGTAAAAAGTGCATCTTCAGCGACATTCTGGCCCTCATTAGCTGATATGCTTTCAGGATGTTATCCACAAGCTCAGCATAAGTCTTTGCTCTGTGATTACCAAGAAAATTCTGGACAACTCGCACCAATGCGTTCCTCATGCTGCTGAGTCACGGAACTCCTAGTCAAGCATCAGTTCACCAACAAAAACACCATCCTTAGATGTGGCTTCACTTTTCACGAGACCGAACTTATTTCTTAAATTCTGAAATTCACTGACATTTCTGTCCAGTCATCCTAGTTGTCCAATCCTTGGTACATAAATGCTGGGGGGAAAAAAAGGGACATGCTAGACGAAAACGGTTTATACATGGTAATATGGTACATTTACAGTAACTTTGACTTTAAGTCTTGAGCTGATGCTCTCTAATCCAGAAGGCTTTATGAGGACCAGATGGCTGGTGAGACTGCATAGTGAGCCAGAGGTCATTAGTTCAATCAGCAAAGGGAACCAAAGTGTCTTACTAAACCTTTACTTCCCTCCAACCATAACCTGACTTGCTGCAAAGTGGCACGAAAGCTGTTATGAGGCAAAGGCAGAATATCCCCGCATGAATTCTAACTTCAGTTTAGCATTTAACCTCAGATCAATAGTCACTTACTGCCTCACCGCTCACTGCTCAGGGTCCCTGTTTAACTCGGACAGGCAGATTACCTCGACACATCTCGTTCTTAAAGGTGATGTAAGGTTTATTATAAGCTCTTTGACTGTGGTTATTTATTATTAGTGTAATAATATAGTCTTACAGTTATGATGGGGCTCGACCTGGGGATGTTTGCTGTGTAATAAATAATCTAGCTGCAGTTTATAAACTGTGACTGTTCAGATCCTCTCTCTTTGTCAGAGATTTTTAGTAGATTGATTGCTATAATCATGTGCTAAAAGAACAAATGTGCACAACTCTGGATCCTGCTGCTGTCTGGTATTGCTGGTAGTGAACCCAAAGGAAAGGCTCCAATGAACACTTGTTCGTTCATTCCTGTAACCTGTTACAGGCTCTATTTACATCACACTGAAGCTGTATTTTATGGAGTTTTTTTTTTTTTAAAAAGAGTGGGCAAACGCAATAAATTAAAACATAATGTGGGTTTTTTGTGTGATTTTGGAGATCTGGTGTGGATGCATAAACTAAAGCTGTATGATATGGACAAAAGCATTGGGCCACACTTTTTTTTTTTTTTATCTTTACACACTTGATCTGTATTGTCAGGCTAGCAGCTGTGTAAACACTGTATCTGTGTCTTCCCTCACTGGTGGACAGTCCATGACCATAACTTGCTCGAAGCAAGAAACAGCCCAGCCAGGGTTCAGCATCACAGCAGGAAAACCATAGTGGTATCTTTTTTTGTCATTCCCCCTCTAGAGCAAAGCTAACACAGCATCAGAAACAGGAGATGAGCACTTGATTTGTAAATATGCTAACTCATGCCAACATCTCGTACATTAAAGATTTTTCTCTACTGCCTTCTAACCACGGAGCTGGAAACACCACAAAAAAGAAAAAAAGAGAGAGGGATGCATTTGTGCACCTGTGCACTTGAATAAAAATTGCTTGCTGAGTTAACAAGCCACACAAGCTTCCCACCTTCGGGGCTTAACGTGTACATTTTGCTGGATGACTGTGCACACTGTAAACTGCTTTCATAGGCTTTGTGAATGTTTTGCAAACAAAATCCTTAATGGTTTCTGGCAGATGATAAACAGGAGACATGGCATTCAAAGACTCCTGAACAACAATCCATCGGATAATTCAAAAAGGCTACAGACAGAATTTTTCCACCCTTATCAGCAAAGAATCAGTCAAAAGCTGAACCAATGTCCCGGTGTATGGGACATGTGAGATGTTAGAGGGCCTAAGCGTTCTTGTTTTTCTTGACTAACCATATCCATATCTTGAATTTGCATGTATTTATATTCATGTATTTATTTGAATCTTGGTTGCCACTTAAATAAATGTTAAGGCTCTTAGCAGACTTAGCATACACAGAATAAATGTTGAAGTTTCTTTGATAATTTCATGCATGCTAGCTTAAAGGGATAACTTAAACACCAATCTGCAGATAAACAGAGCCATGGATCTAAGACCCTCTACATCTCACTGCAAGCCCTAAACAACTATAATATTCATCATCAAACACTCTACATTGTTTTGTTTTTTGTTTTGTTTTATTAATCATTGTCTGGTAATACGCTTTAGAATAGGATTCTCTCATTTGAGACTGATGTTGATACCATGACCGTGTCAGTTTGGGGAACTGTTTGCTTTGTCCTGATATCCTCTGACAAATGACTTTATCCCCTGAAACAGTACAAAGTGTGGTGGGCAATTCAGAATGAAGGGTATACAAGTGTGTGTGTTGCACTGCCAGCTGGGGACATCAAAAATCATGCCAGTGGACACTTCTGACTACCTGGGTGACCAGGA
>VVHJ01048150.1:0-14938 GCA_015107715.1 Tylochromis polylepis | reverse complement strand
GGACGCCAATGTTCACATTGTGGACAGAGAAGACAGATGGTTTGAACGAGGAGTGAAAGAAGCCATCTATGTCCACTGTGAACGACCATCTTTGAACAGAGGAGGTGGTTTACGACACTAACTGTCTGCTATCTATAATCCAGTTTTGAGATCCCTTCCCAGACGCCTTAACGCCCACTCACATCCTGGGCCGTTTGACCTCAGGTAATCACATGGTAAGGATAAGTGGGGATAGGTTTTGCAATGGGTTCACCCGAAACCTTGGCTGATTGAGACCCACACCCGTTTTCACACCTGGGCTCCTGTGATTAGGTAGAGGATCCACAGGGGGTCCATGACCCTCTTGGGGGACACTCCCATAAGGCTTTAAATCTGGGACTCTCCACCATTTGCTCTTAGAACTGAAGAAGCTTCTCGGATGAGAGGTGAAACGTCTTCAAGAAACTTAAAGAAGTCCAGACGCTTTTCTTTCCAAGCTCCTTAGACTACCATGACCTGGATGACTGAGAACCTTCACAGACATATTTCAGTTGTACTCGCACGCAGTGGTTTTGATATCGCTTACAGTTATTGATGCGTTAAAGGAAGAGCTAGTTGAAATTGGAGTCCTGCCAGTTGAGAGTTATTGGGTGTGGCAGATGCTTTGAGCATCCTGATAAAGCATTCTTTGACAGTTATCTGACTCTTTAGGTCAACAGACCACGTGTAAGTTCCAAGTGTGAGAAGATCCCAGTCAATATGATCCAGCAGCACTACCTGCTCAGGGGACACCTTTGCAATAGAAGTCTGGTATCATTTTTCCTGCATGTATGCAGACTGTATGCACGTGTCAGTTTGAGCTGTGTGAGTATGAGTGTGTATCTCTTGTTTTCTCTCCTCCTGTTTTGGAACCACATGGACATGCATCCTGTCTTTGTTCGGTACATTGCACAAAGACGGCTCAGGTGCTGTGGTTGTAAAATAGAGCAGGAAAAAATGTGTGTTTGTGTGTGCATGCACATTTGCGAACAAAATAAAATAATAAATGTGTAGAATAGTGTAGAGGCTATTATAATCTTCATGTCGCAAATAACCTTGTGTAACCGCTAAACTTTTCCCTAGGCTTTAAATGAAGGACACAAGCTGTATGCTGATAAAGTATACTGTGGCCACAGTACAAGACTGTTACCCTCCTGTTTTGAGGGCTTTTTTACATTTATTTTTCATGGACAATCAATTAAACCAAAACTGGGGTTGCAATTCTCAAAATACCACAGAATGAAGCCTCTCAACTGTACTGTAAGCATTTCAGTTGTTTGAGTGTGTCCATGCTACTGCAGGCCATCACATGAGAATCAGCCACGAAGTTGTAGGCCGCCTAAAATCACAGAGCGGGGTCAGTGGATGCTGAAGGTCACCAGCTTTCTGCAGAGTCAATCGCTTCAGACCTCTAAACTTCATGTGGCCTTCAGATTAGCTCAAGAACAGCGTATAGAGAGCTTCATGGAATGATTTTCCATGGCCAAACAGCTGCATCCAAGCCTTACATCACCAAGCACAATGGAAAGCATCGGATGCAGTGGTGTATAGCACGCTGCCACCGGACTCTAGAGTAATGGAGACGTGAGCCTAACTGAGTTTAACATAACCTGGATTATGTGGAGATTTTTGGAATTTGTTGGACCTAACTACTAATAATTAACAGCAAACCTAGGAATTCATTTTTACACATAAAAGTAAAATTTCACCTTTTGCAACAGGTGAACTATCTGTGGCTCAGAGATAACAAATTTGAACCAGAATCTGTACTAGAAGCTAGGACTGTGCAGGTGTTTCCCATGCAGAGAGGGTGCAGAAAGGCAGCCATGCCATAAAAATATTTATGATTCCATCGGCTGCATATTTCAGCACACAGTACATGGAACGTGGATCCAAATATGCAAATAGTTGTTAGTCAGGGTGATTCTATCTGTGTGTGCTAGTGCTCAGCTATGCTGGGTCCCGTGTCACTCGTTCCTACTCATACTCGCACGTATAAATAATTAAAAGGGAAAAGGAGGGGAGATGATGAGTCGGGAGTTCCTGCTGAATTGTTGCTAAGATTCTCAATCGGAACTGAGACTCTACCCACGTTCCTGTCCCGCTGTACGATTGGGATTCGCTTCTCATTCCTTTTTTAAATATTTCCTTCGACTTTATCCTGCACAGTTTCACACAAGCAGATCTGACGAGATTCTTTATATAATGTTCACAACCTGCAGCTAGAATCTTCCACTCTGATTAGGATAGATTTAAGCGACCTCTTTAGTAGCTTTGTATTTTGCATCACTGTCTTACAGCAGCACTGACCCTCACAGGAGGAAATACAGAGAGAGAGAGTGAGACAGACAGACAGAGAGATGAAAAGCATAGGATGATGCAGGCTGCTGACTCATCAGCCCTGTGGGGATTATCCTTCACACTCTTTACATGTTTGAGTGTACGTGCGTGTGCTGTGGGCATGTACACTGCCTTACTATTGGAGAGGACATGCGCAGCCATCATTACTGCATGATGAAAGTGACAGAGGAAGCAAAAAAGCCAGCAGACTCGTAACACGACTGTCAAAGACAAAACGCCCTTGATTTTTTACATCATTATTCATTCATTTTCTCTCCCAGCTACTCATACTGATGAATACGGGTTTTAATTTATTCATGGAATAAGAAACATTAACAGCAGTCCAGAAAAAAGAATTTCGGTTTTATTGAGAGAAAGTGCAGAGATACGTTTGTCTACACCGCTCGTGGCTCTTGCTGGAATGTCAATGAAAAAATTGTACTTTTGCTCAAAGCAGACTTACACAATGTCTCCAACCAGAGCTCCCGTTCATGTCAAGGATGCTCCGTAAAGCCAGAGTCTCCATGAACAAAGACTCAGTCTAAATCCAGAAGAGTCTTGTCTAAACCTCTACAGTTTGGAACTATTTAATGTAGCTTAATTATCACAGTGAAACAAATTCTACAGAGGTGGTCATAGTAGCTTTAATGGCAATTTTTTAACCCCATGTGATGTGTGTTGGTCTTAGACTTCTTTGCCAGTAACATGTTTTTTGTTGTTGTTGGCATTTGCCTTACCATTTTTTCTTTCTAACCTGTCAGTGGTACATTCCTTTAAGAAGTAAATCCCCCAAACAGCAAGAGTATGCTAGTATCAGGCTGGACCTCGTACTGCCTTCCAAAATGCCTTAATGCTTTGTGACATACATTCAGCAAGGTGCGGGAAACATTCCTCTGAGATTTTGGTCCACGACATGAAAGCATCACATAGTTGCTGCAGATTTGTTGGCAGCACATCTGCTAATCTCTGTACCATTACATCCCAAAGGTGCTTTGTTGCATTGAGATCTGGTGACTGTGGAGGCCGTCTAAATGATGCTCAGGCAGTATTAAGGGGCCCAAAGTGTGCCAAAAAAATATCCCCCACACCGTTATACCACCACCAGGAGCCTGAACCCTTGATACAAGCCAGATTGAGCCATGCTTTCATGTTCTTTATGCCAAACTCTGACCCTACCATTCAAAAGTCACAGCAGAAATCAAGACTCATCATACCAGGCAACATTTTTCAGTCATCCATTGTCCATGTGCAGTGAAAACTGCAGTCTCAGTTTCATGCTCTTAGGTGACAGGTGTGGCACTTAGTGTGGTCTTCTGCTGCTGTAGCCCATCTGCTTCAAGGTACAACATTTTATCCATTCAGAGATCCTCTTCTGCATACCTTGGTTGTAACAAGGAGTTATTTGAGTTACTGTCATCTTCCTTTCATCTTGAAGAAGTCTGGCTATTCTGCTCTGACCTCTGGCAGCAATGAGACATTTTCACCCAGAAAACTGCCGCTCACTGGATATTTTCTCTTTTTCAGACTATTCTCTATAAATCTTAGAGATGGTTGTGTGATCAGCAGTTTCTGAAATACTCAGACCAACCACTCTCACAGTCTGTAATACTCCGCACCAGAGTGGCAACTCACTTGACCACAGCTTGTGGTTAAATTTAAAATCACACAAACACACAAATGAAAGCTGGTGGTGTAGCTAGATACAACAAAACACATACTGAACTGACTGGATCTGCCTAAACTGGCTGACAATGCAATCCAGATATCAGATCAGATCATCACTAGTTATCTCAGCTTTTGTAAAGATGGGCTTTTTAACATGGGAGTGTATTGAAATTGACTTTTGGACTCAGACCCAAGTAACCATTCAAGGAAATGCAGTTTTGGGCCCTTTGGAGTTGTCTTTCATCCCCAGAGGCTGCAATTTTTTAATGACAACAGCTGGGCACTCCATTGAGCATTTACATGACTCTAGATGTTGGTGTCCACTTCAGTTTTCTGTGGATTAAAAAAACAATAAATATGGAAAAAAACATGGATTATACTAGCAATGCAAAAGTTATCAAAACAATCTTCTGAATAGCTTTTTGAAACATTCAGTCTTATTTTTAAAGTAAAACTTACAAGTTCCCAACTCTAGTTGCGAATTGCTCCTTTTGTACGATGTACCAGGTGTGAGATGTAGGGGCATTTAGTCAATAATAAGCCAAAGAGGAAAATTGAATAGACACCGCTCAGCTTTCCCCCCAGTGTGATGCCATTAAGTGTGCAGACATGGATATGACACTCTTAATGAATCGACAAGACTCAGCGGAAATATTTGGTGTCTGGCCTGCTCTGCTATATCAAGGCTATTAAAATGACAGCGGTCATCTTTTCTCTGCCTTTCTATCCGTCACTTTGAGCACACATCTAGTTATCTCGTTCCTCACGCTGTCGCTGAAGGTATGCTTCTCCTGTCTGCCAGTGAATAGATTTCCTGCACAGAGGCTTTACTGTTATCTCTTAGATGCTGATAAACAGGAGGAAGGAAACACAGCTAAAGACTGGTCTTTTTTTGGGTACGTTGAGATATTCGAAGCTTTTAGTGCTTCGTCCTCTTTATCAGCTTTATTTTTTAGCAACAAACATTTAATATTCACGTGGAAAATATAGGAGTTAGCTAACATTATTTGATTGAAAATGTGTTTAAGAAATTAAAATAAGCTTTAAAGTTGCTTTAATTAATGAAAAAAATAAGAATTTTGTGACCACTGTGGAGTACAATTAGGGAAAAGAAGCCCCCTATCTCAGAACTGTATAAATATATAACTTACAAAAGTGGCATGTATCATCCATCACCTATCACTTATGATATGTGTTAGCAAGCATTTCCAGTCTTCTTTGCTTCCCATCAAATCTTGATGAAAATATGTGGCTTGTTAGCTGGAAAGTGCTCAACTATGTTGCTAACAGTTACTTGCTAGCCTTAATCATCTGGATCTGGACTAATGGCTTGGTGTGCCAGAGTTTTGGATTGGGGTGGCTTTCAAAGTAAGACTTAGGAGAGCGCAGCGTTAAGCTGTGAATTTAAAACAGTGAGCTGAAAAGCACTATAATGCTTTGCAGAGCTGAGGGGGACTGTATTAGTCTTTATAGATTGACTTGTTGCAGATAGGAGAACCCTTAAATTCAGGTATTGCAGTAAAGTGGATGAAAACGGGCCTCATAAAAATAAGTCACATAATAATTTCTATTGTGTTTTTTTTTTGTGGACAGGTTGTGGGTGTGGCCAGGGGCTAGCAGAAAGGTGGAATCTGGTAAATGACTCAAGAACATCAGCAGCTTAAATTGAAATAGATGATACCTACCAAACTCTTTCTAGAAGCAGGACCTGTTATTCAGGAGCCATATTGGAAATACGTGGGCACTTATTGGGCAGCTTTTTGAAACATTCTTTCAATTAATTTTCTATTAGGTAGACATAAAGACTACATTTATGGAATATCCAGTCAAGTCTGATTAAGAGAAAACATGTAAAAGTTTGCAGACTTTATCCACAAATAAAGTCTTAAAGGCTTTTATTTCCCCCAGTGAAAGTGTTACTTCTACCATTACTATACTACCACTACTATACTTGAAATTCTCCCAGTTCAGAGTATCTCTCTTGTCTCTACTGTTACGCAGAGACCAAGGATACCACAATCTGCCCTCCACCAGTGTAACATAGTCCATCTCTGTAAACCGGACCACAATACTGCTAACTACCCATTTTAATCTGCACTCACCTTTTGCTTTCCTCGTTCAGTGTGTTGTTAAAGACATTTCTCAATATGAAATAACCAGGTGACTTAGGCAGCATCATGTGTAGATCAACTGTCTGACTAAAAAACATCTGGCTTGCTACCAAAAACATAACCTCTGCCAAGGAGGTCATGTTTTGCTTGTGTGTCAACATTCTGTTTGTAAACACAATAGCTTCAAACGTTTTTTAATGAATTCTTTGTAGGGGTGTAGAGTGTTATGTTAACGGGGTCATGTTAACGATCCAAATAAAATCTGGCTCAAATCCACCAGGCTCTACAAGATCAGCTTAATGATTAATTGGTTTAAAGTTGAGAAAAAGCCTTATAACTTAGAAACTGTGATTTTTACAAGTGTGCTGTGTATTGTCAACATATAGAAAGTACCATATAAAGATTTAATATATGGTGTCACGTTTGACCTCTGACCTCTCCTTCAAGGTCAAATAAGGGTCAAATTTTCATAAAATAGCTTTTATCTTTAAAACTATGCTCATAATTCTACCGGAGGTTTAGGAAATGATACTGGTGTATGTGGATTTTAAATATCACATTATAGTTTGCATCCAAATATCATGTCAAAGTTGACCTCAGAACTCACTTTTACATTTCACATCTGCCTTTCAATTAAGTTGACCCCAAAATGCGTTCTGTCTTTAAAGAAAGTATCATCAAGAGGAAGACAATAAGCCGCCTAGTTCATTCGAAATATATCGTGGTATAATATTATATAACAATATCAAGTTAATTATGTCCAGTTATTTACAAATGAATACTGATTATAATACGTAATGCTTGTGTAAGTGAAAATCTGTCCTGCTACCTTGATCTGATTTTTACTGCACTACAAACTTCTCAAAGTACGTTTAAGAAGAACAAAGAAAACACAATGAATATAAACAGAATATAATGCTATTCCCTTAAAAATAAATACTGCCCAGAGAGTGAACTACCATGGTGGAGGTTTACACTCTCAGAGGGCTTCTGGTTTGGTATATAATTTAAATGTGAGCCTTAAATTTCCAGTTTATGAAATGGCTCTTGCTGAGCATGCAAATGATCTCACCTCTCTGCCCTGTCCTCATTTTCTTATATCTTTATTCCATGAAGGTGTGACATATTAATAAAATTTATTTTCCCCGTAAAATTCAGTAACTCTTCCTTTAGCTAACAGTCGCATTGTGTGTCAAAGTGTACAGCAGCAGCTTGTTTGTTTGCTCATATTTGTTGAGCTCTTTGAAACGTTGCTTTTGAAATCAACTTGCTCTTTTTATTCTTGCTCCTCTTCACTAGAGCGAGCTAGATGAGGAAGTACCACGACATCAATTTTATTGAGAAAGTAAAGCATCGGCTGGAAGGTCCGCCGGGCTGTGGAGTATGAAAAATGAACTTGCGTGACAGTATTTTGTATTAAATTGTATGTCATATTTAAGTATCCAATAACCAAAAGTGCCCACTTTAAAGCCTGCCTATATTATGACAGACTGAAAATATATTGTCATGCCTTCTACAGGAAAGTGATGCTTTTTTCTTCACCATCATGAAATGTATTTAATTATTAGAATGAAGTATTAATATCAGTAATCTATAATTTAATATCTCTCAGCTACTTAACAACTTTAAAAACTTTTTTCCTTTCTGGTGGTGCACTGACTGCCCTCCATAGGGCCAAACGTCTGATTGGAATTGCAGTGCTTGCTTCATTTTTTCTCTCTTTCTCTCGCTCTCTCTGTGTCTTTCTGCTGTGGAATATTCCACTGCCTTCCTCTCCCTGCTCTGCCTGCTGGTGTTAATGACTGGTTGCAGAAACGAAACAAAGCAGCAGCCAGTGTGACTCACACCAGGCTCTAGTGGCATAATGTGAAGAGCTCATCTAAGTACATTTCAATATGATGGAAATCGGCAGCTTCCCAACGCAGCTCTGTTCACGCAGATGAGCTCCTCTTGGTTGCACAGATATGTCTGCTGCAGACTAAGAATGGACGCTTGATTGGCAAAATAAGAGTTCACAGAGATCAGTATCTAATTATAGCCCTAAAAGATGGTATTCAATGATGACAATGTGTTGTGTGTCCAAGGCAGTTTCGTTTATAAAAGTGGCAGCATCTTGATATGATTCTAAGAACAAGACAGTTTGAAAATAGGTTGTATAAAATCTCTTTCCATTTGAAGCTGATTTTCCATTTGAGGGAGTGCTTTGCATGTGAAACCATTCAGTCAGTTTAAGTGACAACTGCGAGAGTGTGACTGTGAAATGTAGCAGTGGCCAGATGCAGTGCCATTGCATTTATTCAAGTGCACTCCTATTTGTCACTTCTCGCTCATCTCCCTTCTTTCACCATCAGTGTAGCAGTTTGAGTTGCCATTACCTCCTCAAATGAAAAGGCTTTCAGCACAGTCTGTACCCGTGCTGCTTATATCCCTTGCTAGTATCCATGAGCTGACCTCTTGTTCCATCTCTTCCTTGTGCTTTTCAGACCTGATCCAGGCCACCCAAGAAACCAACGTGAACGTCCCCCAGATGGCCGACACACTGATGGAGAGGGCCGGCAATGCCAGCTGGGTGGTGGTTTTCAAAGCCCTGATCACCACGCACCACCTTATGGTGCACGGCAATGAGGTGAGATCACAATACACACAAACTTAATTTCCACTTTGAGTTTTTTTGTGGCCATTAATGTGAGTTTAGCCCCCAGCAGAGACAACAGAGGCCTGTAGTTGTTCAGAAATAGCTTTGTACAAGGTTTGGTTTTGATCTCAGTTCATTCAGCAATATAAAGAAATCACAAAAGGTAAAATCTGCAACAGTTATGTTGTTCTTTGTGAAAATATAACCAGAAAAGACAAAAGTAGTTTTCTTATTTATACCAGCCTAGTGAACAGATATTTTTCACTTTTTTGTGTGTGGACAGTTTTCAACTTTAGGTTGATCCACTCCAGAGAAAAAGATGCACACAGTGCATGCAGTACTTTGAAATTAAACAAAAATGTTTGGGACTGAATATTTATAGTATTCCAGACAGAGACTAGCATTTCTTCACCTATGGCCGTGGATGTCCCTACTCCCGACCATAAAGAAAGAGAAACAGCAAAACATAATCCTGCTCATTCAACGGCAGTTGTGCTTTAGCCAAGGGACTGGCCTGGCCCTGACCCCCTGACCCAAATGTTGTCCTGACACATGAAGAAAGCCAAAGGCTCTGAATGGGGAACTCGTAGAAATAAACAGCAGATGACACAAAGCAGAGAGAGAAATACCAATACACAAATATTTTTCAGAAAAGCAAGCACTCTGTGGCTAATTGGGAAATAAGCCATCACTTTCTCTGCCCTAACTTTTCCTATTTATTATTATGAGGTGGGGGAGTACATTTCCCAGCAGGAGCTGACAGGAAGCAGATGAGATTTAGCAACAGGAAGATAACGGCATTGACCCTTGCAGTCCCCACAGCAGGTGTCAGAGAAAAGGGCAAGTGTAATTGCGTTACCATGGGCCACAATGGGATGCTGTGGCCCTGCACACACATCTTTTAATAACCGATCTCAGCATGTACATAATATGATGAGGGGATTTTTTTCCCCCATGTTTATACTCTAATCTGGCTGATGTGGACATGAATGTGGGCACAAGAATTATGTATAATTTGATAGTAAAGTTTGCCTTAAGGGGTTCTGACAAAAAGGCCTTCAGAAAATCAGATGAGATAGTGTGAAGAGGGAGGAAGCTAGCTGTTCTGAATAACCAGGTTAAAAAAACAACATCAAAAAACACGAAATAAAGGTGATGTCTAAATATCTTTTTTTTTCTAGACTTGGCTAACTTCAGATTTTCATTTATTTTCATTATGTTTGAGCTTCAACACATACAATAAGCTCTTTCAGGCCACAATTGCTGGCCATCTGCAAGCTGCTTTACAACCCACTTCAACTCCTGCTCCTCCTTTAATGGTGTATTTGACTTGATTGATGCCTTATCTGCAGTCATTGATGCCTCCTTCGACTTTCCATGGGAGCACATAAAAAAGAGGGAGATCCAAGAACAGATACAGCTTACTTTGTTATTTTCATCCAAAGCATTCAAGCTTCTTTAAATTATAGTTTCAGGCGAAAAAAAAAAAGCCCCCCCAAAATACCCCAATTTTAAAAAAAAAACAACCCAAAATCCAAAACAAAACAAAAAACTTGGTTTACTTGAGGACTAGATTATTTGTTGGGTAAAATATTGCTTTTTTGCACATTTACAGCATTTTAGAAAGCCTTTCTGAGCTGATTTATCTTCATTACATTAAACTTTATTTCCCCACACTCTCCTTGATATTCACACCCTCCCACTCACAAAGCTGCAGCACTGCTCCTTCATTGCTGATTTTCTGTTCAAGAAAAGCAGGAAAGTCTAGAGTCACACCTTTTATGTCTATTCTCCACAATGGGTTCACAGGCCATTACTGTATCTGTACCGAACAGCTACTTGGAGATGCAGCCATCTGTTTGAAAATGATAATCAGCTATATAATAAACAGCGAATATGCCATGTGTTCATTACTGAAGTCTCTTAGGATGAATCGCTAACCTTGTGTGTGCATCTTTTCCTGCAGAGATTCCTCCAGTTCCTGGCATCTAGAAACACCTTGTTCAACCTCAGCAACTTCCTGGACAGAACTGGCTCCCATGGTGCGTGGTGCTCCCTTCCCTCTGTCCTGTTTCTGACACATCTGCCCGTGTTCACTGATAACCTTAATTAATTCTGAATCCCACCACTAATTCATTCAGCCCATTTCTGCATCTCTATTAGCTCAGTTTAGGATATTTGAAGATACAACAGCAGAATAAACTTGAATTTTAAAAGCAAGCAGCAGCATCTACCCAACACTTCCAGTAACCCCTGTTCCTTTCAGTCAGTTTTGTTTCCAGTGAAGTTATTTCTGTCTTTTTGTGATGAATTGTAGGTTCAAAACCTGTTCTTATGAGCATTTTGCCTGCTAGTTGGACTACATAATGTGGAAAGCCATTTTTAAGACTATTTAAAATCTAAATTAGATTAACAAGAGGATTATGGTAATCTGGGTTTACCGAGATAAGCACTGTTATTGTGATTCTACACGGACAAAATTCCCATTAAATTTATCCCTTTAAAGGTGATTTAGGAAGGAAAACGGTAAAGTCAGAAGCTCCGTACTACTCTTTTGGTTAGCTGTCTTTACTTGTAATCAAAATGAGACTAGCTTTCATACTTTTAGTCCTGAACAGAGTAAAGCTCATCAGCTGCTGACACTAGCTCATATTCTTTGTAGTACTAATACAAAGTTTAGATTTAGATTGAGATAACTGTATATAAAGCTAAGCTAAGTGCTAAGTTTAGCTTAGCAAAACTGGCAGCACAAGCTTACAAAGGATACCCTTTGTAAAACTAAAACTGGTCATTTTTACACATTTTGTGTCATTTTTGTTCTTATTAGAGATTAAATATAATTACATAAGAGATAAAAACTTACATACATACAAGTTCTATAAAACCATAAAAAATAAAAATATTCAACTGCAAATCACATAAAGAGGAATTGGAAAAATAAAAGAAATGATGAAAAAAAACCGCAAAACAAAACAGAACAATTTCAAACAAAAAAGTTGTTCCATGTCATCTCCACTTGATTTCCATTCTTAAAATACATCATGGTCCCGATTTGCCTGATTTAGGCCCGCAGCTTCCCTAGCACACACCCTGCCCCTCCTTGAAATATTTAAGTGCTGGGGATATGGAGTGTCTGACCCTATTTTTCCAAATAAACTCTTTTCAGTACATTGAGCAGGCAGATTTTTACTGTTTGTTATTTATTTTTTTCTCTGTTAACTTTATATTTCTTACCATCCTCATTAAAAAAAAAAATAGACCAGGTATGCCCCACTTAGATCTTAAATGCCCTTTTAATTTTAGAGCTAATTTTACAACCTTGTTTAACTCTGTATACTGAAATAAGCATTTTTTTATATGCCAAGGGCAGACTTGACTTTTTCTGGATCATCTTTATTAAACATTAAATCTATGGCTTGATTAAACAAGCCACAGTCAGAAGCTTTTATTTAAGTATTTTACATAGAAGCCTATGTAAGGCCTACCACCTGCCATTTGTTTTAACAAGATACCTCCAGCCTATTAGGAGTAACTTCTGAATCATAAGCCATTTAAGAGAGAGTTATCCTTTTTTTAAATACATATTAAATGTTAAATAATGTTGTAGTTGCTAGTTGGTCTTCTTTCTAAATTTTACAGTTATGCTAACTTTTCCTCGCTGTTTACAGCCATTACGCTAGCCTAAGCTAACATCTCTTAGCATCACGTTATAATTTGCATACAGACATGTAAGCTGGATGAAGACTGATGCCATGAAGCGAGAGGCATTTAGCTCATTCTAACATAACTGGAGGTGTGTGGAAAAAGCTAGTCTGACTTTGGTGTCATTTTTGATTTATACAACCTTTCGACACTTTGCTAATGTCTTTCTTGCACTGGGAACTGTGCATGTGGATACTTTATGCGTGTTTTGTCCTCAGGCCTCGACATGTCCACATTTATCAGACGCTACAGCCGCTATCTAAACGAGAAGGCCTTCGCCTACAGACAGATGTCTTTTGACTTTGGACGGGTCAAGAAAGGGTGCAGTATCTCATTTCTCTTTCTCATATGGCCTTGCTGCATGATTAATTCAGCCCTATTATTGATTTTTCATCTTTTAACATGCTTTTCTAGGTTATCCAAGATCAGAAATATACACTTATGCAAGTTGCTGTCCATATCAGTCAGAATAGCACATATCCCAAAGCCACAAAGGTCATGTTTATGAGTAGGATTGGCTCCATCACCTCCTGCCTAGCAGTGAACCAAATGCATTGCTTTACTAGCATGTAGAGATGAATACAGAAGGGGTAATACTCATGCTTATGGAGGGGACAGCTCTATTTAGCTGGCAGTCACAAGGTCCCTCTGGCTAGATAAACTGGCACTGAGAAATAGACTTCAGAATAAAGACAAAATAGAGATGAGACACAGTGGCGGATACTCTATGTGTGACAGGTGCAGCGACTGGATTCATTTCAGTGGTTAGTAGACCATGCCTTTCCCAATTATCAAAGGGGGGTGGGGGTTGTTCATAGTAGCTTTTCCGTTTTGCAGAGCTGCTGCTTAAACCTCACAATTTCAATTTCTTTCTGTCCCACTCTGTCTTAGAGCTGAGGGTGTGATGAGGACCATGTCAGTAGAGAAGCTGCTGAAAGGAATGCCTACTCTGCAGAGCCAGATCGACGCATTGCTGGAATTTGATGTGAGTGACACTCGCTAATACGCGACAATGTCACACTGCAAGGCATCCTGACATTCCTGAGATACTGAGGCCCCATTTACACATATATGTTTTCCCTTAAAAACGTATACTTTCCCCTTCGTTTGCACCTTTCGTTTACACACAAACGGAGATGTCGCCTCTGAAAACGATTCTTTCTAAAACTCCGGCAAAAGTGGAGATTTTGGAAAACGCCGTTTTCGTGTGGCAATGTGGACTGCAAAAACGGAGGTTTTTGGAAACGGTAATGCATTTTAGTCATGTGATGCAGTCATGTGACCAATTCAACTAGATGGCGGATGGCATTGTACAGCAGTTGTTTTGTTTGCTCTCAATTTTGACGGCCCTATTAAAGATTAATATCAGTGTGTACATGCTCCAGATAGCTTTTCTTCAAAGAAGAGGGAATGTAAAGTAAATAAGTAAATAAACGGCAGACGGAAATGACGCAGGTCGAATCGTCTTACGTTTCACGCATGCGCGGTACAGGAACGTAAGCGTTTTCGGAAACGATTGAAAACGATAGTGTGGACGCGGAGCGTTTTTAGACAAAAACGCCGTTTTCAAATTTATCCGGAGTAGTGTAAACGTAGTCTGAATGGCTTTAACAAAACTGTGTACTATAGCAGCATCTATGATACATGATATCAGTCCACATTGTTTGGAGTCGTCATAGTTCAGCTTTTACGTCTAACATTAGAAGGGTAAAGACCTACAAGACAACAGCATGACCACTACAAAACTGAACATGGAGGTACATCCACTCGTATGTGTTCCTGCTGCTGCAGGAACGAGTAAACCTGACTGTGTGCCTGGTAACTTGCCAGACCATTTTGAAGAAGGATATGAAACTTCTATCAAGTACATATACTAATTTGACTATGTTAAATGAAGACGTTGATCATAGGAAGCTATTTACAAAGATTTTGACTTCAGATATATTTGTCCCCTCAGGTGCATCCAAAGGATCTCAACAATGGAGTGATAAATGCCTGCTTTCTCCTACTCTTCAAAGATCTCATCAAGTTATATGCCTGCTATAATGATGGCATCATCAACCTGTTAGGTAAAGAGTCACCTCTGAAATTTACTGGTATGAGTCGGTGTTCTGTCTGTGTCTTGATGCGTGAGCTGATGGACTTCGTTTCTAACACTACTCCTGAAAGAAAAAATGGGTAGCAAATATTTTTTTCCAAAAATATGAAAATGAAGAGATTTCTCACACATTGCAGCGGTGTGGTTAGCTGATGTGTTTGTGGAAACATTTGGATACAACATGGTCTCTGCAGATGACTACACACGTGCAGACAGACAGACACACACACATCCAATACACAATAGTAACTTTTCGCCTAGTCTCCCTGTCAGGTCTGCGCTTGGCAGGCCTCGCTGGTGCTGAGATTTCTTCTCGTGAACGAAGCAAGACACTCAGAAAACCGATCGCGTTTTTACTTGCACAAGGGA
>VVHJ01048145.1:0-10803 GCA_015107715.1 Tylochromis polylepis | reverse complement strand
CATCTTTGCTGATTTGAGGTCACTCTTTTGAAGATGCCGATGTTCACATTTTGGACAGAGAAGACAGATGGTTTGAACAAGGAGTGAAAGAAGCCATCTGTGTCCACTGTGAACGACCATCTTTGAACAGAGGGCGGGGCTTACGACACCAACTGTCTGCCATCTATAATCCAGTTTTGAGATCCTTCCCAGACGCCTTAACGCCCACTCACATCCTGGGCCATCTGACCTCAGGAAATCACATGATAGGGTGGGGATAGGTCTCACAATGGGTTCACTGAAACCTTGGCTGATTGTGACCCACACCCGTTTTCACACCTGAGCTCATGTGATTAGGTAGAGGATCCACTGGGGGTCCATGACACTCTTGGGGACACTCCCAGGAGGGAATAAAAATCTGGGACTCTCCACCATTTGCTTTTAGAACTGAAGAAGCTTCTCAGATGAAACGTCTTCAAGAAACTTAGAGAAGTCCAGACTCTTTTCTTTCCAAGCTCCTTAGACTACCATGACCTGAATGATTGAGAACCTTCACAGACATACCATCCTAATCCAGTTCAAAGTGGTGCATAGAGCCCACATCTCAAAACTCAGATTATTTTGTATCTGTCCTGAAATCACTCCATATTGTGATAAGTGCAAAACTGCTCAAGCCTCACTGATCCACATGTAATGCTCTTGTCCCAGTCTTGATCAATTCTGGACAGAGGTTTTACACACCCTGTCCAAGATGCTCAATGTGACCCTAGCCCCTAACCCCCTATTGGCTCTCTTTGGCGTCAGTGGGGATGAAGTGTCTCTGATGGCCTTTAAAAGACAGGCGCTATCGTTTTGCTCTGTTTGCCCTGTTGGCCTGAAGGGCAATCTTAATGAGGTGGAGGGACGCTGCCCCTCCCATCCACAAACTGTGGTTATATGTCCTCATGTCATGTTTAAAACTTGGGAAAAACAAAAGGCCATTCACTTCAATGCTCTACTGGGAAATTTCAGAACAAATAAGGGGCCTTTCCTTGATGCATTACAAAATGCATACGAATTTTTCAGGTGCATTCGCTTTTGTTTATGTGTGCAACTCCCTTGTGTCAGGTGTGGAGAAATAGTGCGCAGACTTAGGCCAGTGACCTGGGTGTGAATGAATGGGATTATTTTGAAGGGATTTTTCTCTGTGTGGAAATGTTTCTTTGTTTTCTTCTTTTTTTATACAGCTTTAAGTGTATGGGTTAATTACCCCAAATATATGAATCATGAACCTTTTCTCTTGCTTGTTTATATGTTTAAGGAAAAAATTCTTAATTAAAAAACAGATGCAAAAGTAACACCTAAAAGACAATCCTGTTGGTAAATCTATCATCAGCGCTATTGCATATGATTGACATAAGAAACGTAGAGATAGACGAGGCAATAAAAAAATAAATACATATAAATAGAATTTATGTGTCATTTATAGCACCTTACTAATTTTTCTGTCTGAAAAATGTCACCCAAGTGTTAAGCTGAGTACGTTCAATACAGTGATTAACAGAAGTTGAAATAAAGTTCCACTTCTGTTGGATTAATTCTGTTTTACTGCTGTATTAATATGACATGAGATTCAATTAGCTTTACATAGCTGCTACTCGATCAAGTTGCTTCTTCCAAAATTAGTTGTCGCTCTTGTTTCTTGCTCACCCTGGCTAAATAATATAACTCATGGTCTTCAACATTCCTGTTGAAAAGCAGCGCAGCTATGAAAGACCACAGGTTTGTTTGTTTATCGAACAATGAGACAGTGAAAGAGGCTATTTCAGCAGAGCGTTATATATTTATCAGTGACTCTGTAGATAAGGTGATGGACTTAAAATTGAAATTCTCTTTATGTTCCTCCCATTATGAAGATGATCGCCAGTGTCCTGAGTCATGTATCTTCTTCTCTCCGATACAAGTGAATGACTTAGTTACAGTAATGAAAAAGATGAAATCCTCATCATCCTCGTTAGAGATCTTGCCTCCTTCTGTCCTGTTTGGAACTTTCACAGTCACTTCATTGCTGTCTATTATTAGCAACTCATTGAGAAAAGTTTGCGGGATCTCTCAAGACATCGCGTTTGATCGGGGACCCCAGTTTACATCCTGCATTTGGAGAGAGTTCTATGCCATTGTCAGTGCCGAGGTTAGTCTTCCCTCTGGCGTATATCTGCACATTAACAGGCAAACCAAACGAGCAAACAGGGAGTTGGAAGCACCTCTCCGGTGAGTTGCCTCTACTAATCAGTCCACCTGCAGCAGGCAGCTATCCTGGATCAACAACACAACGCCATGACATCTTTGGCTATGGTCTCTCTACACTCGACGTCTTGCGGGGCTATCAACCTAATCTGTTTCCGGCAATTGAAAGGGAGAGTTTTGTCCCCTCTGTGCAGCATCATCTGCTTCGCTGCTGGCACCTGGAAGACCACTTGGGCTGCTCTTCGCAGGACAATGAACCAAAATAAGCACATGGCTGACTTGCTGACTCCCCCTCCTGGCTACTGACCTGGTCAGAAAGTTTGTTTTTCCACAAAAGATGTTCCACTCAGAACAGAATCCAAAAAATTATTACAGGCGTTTATTAACCCTTTGAAACTGAGGCCTTGATTAATCCTTTGTCAGTACTTTTAATGCTTCCTCATAATATGAGGATACATAATGTGTTCCGTCTGTTCCAAATGAACCCCCTCTCCCCAAATTTCAAAATTTCTTTGCGAGCACTGATTTCCATGACAGATTTCATTGATATAATTTCTCACATGCACACATCTTCCTGCCCTACTGACGTAATCCCTCTTAAATTTATTAAACGTTTACCTATAATTTCCTATAAACCCCTCTTGAGATTCCACTGCTTTAGATCATTATAGACCAATTTCCAAACTGCCATTCATTTAAAAAAATTTTGTACAACTGGGTTGGTTTCTCTGACACAGCTCTTAAATGGTTTTCATCACACAAGGTTTGGAAAAAAATATTAAAGACTTACACAAGAAGCTCTTTTTTGCTGTCTTTGGGCTGAAACTTGACCTTGAAGCTGGTGGTGGTGACCTCACCGGGGTATTTCCTGTCCTCCAAGTTCTCTTGGTCCTCTTCCTCACCTTCAGATGAGGTATATGAGGGAGCTGTGTATTCCACCTAAAGCAAGGTAAGACATGAGGTGCTTGTAGCAAGGACCCAGGCTGGCAGGCAGTTTTTTCCAAATGTGAATGTTTTTTTATTAGTGCAAACACTTTAGAAGACAGTCCGCTCCAGCCTTTTGCAGCTTCCTGCCAAACAACAACTGAAAGGGAGAAAATCCTGTAGAGGCCTGGGGCACCTCCCGCACTGCAAACAACAGAGGGTCTAACCAGGGATCCCAACTGCGCTTATCCTCATGAACGAACTGTACGAATCATGAATTTTAAAGTCTTATTCAGCCGCTCCACCACCCGTCAGTCAAAGAGTGGTAGACACTGGTCTGAACAGATTTAATGCCCAGTGTCTACCACCCTCAGACTGACGGGCTGGTGGAGTGGCTGAATAAGACTTTAAAATTCATGATTCTGACAGTTCTTTTAGTGTACAAGACATGAACAAAGTTCCCTGGTCAGTCAGTATCTCTTTTGGGATGCCGACTGGGGAGATGACCTGAAACAGTGCCTGCCCTACACTCTTTGCAGAAATAGTGGGTAGTGGCACTGCTTTGGGATATAGTGTTGCATAATCCACCAGAACTAATACAAATCCGCATGTGCTCCGGTGAAATGGCCTAATGAGGTCCATACTAATGCGCTCAAATGGGACCTCCATTAACAGTAACGGACACAAAGGCGCTTTTGGAATGGCTGGCTTGTTAACCAACTGACACTCCGGGCAGGACACGCATCATCGGCGCACATCTCCCCGGATGCCCACCCAATAAAATCAGGCCATTGTTTGTGTTTTATCATATCCCATATGCCCTGGCATTGGGTTATAATGGTCCACCTGGAAAATAATTTCCGGCGGCTTTTGGGCACCAACAAGTGTGGGTTCCTCTTTCGTGCGAGTGTCATGACTCACTTGATAAAGCCTATCTTGGATCAATCCAAAATGCGGGTAGGTCAGCGCTGCTTCAGGGCATGCTATGTGACCATCAATTCTTATTACTTGGTCAAAGGCTGAGCATAGGGTGTCATCACGAGACTGTTATAATGGGAAGTCTTCTGTGGAGTGAATTACTGGAGTGAGGTGGCGGGGCCTCACGTGAAGTCCCTATCATCTCCTCCTCCCCAGAGTCAGCATCAGATGACCCCGCGTGACCACTGAGTGCAGCACAGACACTACATGCCGCTAAAGATTGTAAATGCATCCCCACATACTGCCCCAAAAGGTTAATAAACCCTGGCCAATATGTCCCCAGAATCAAGGGACGTGTCTGGTGCGAGCTAACTGCAGCCTTTACTCTATGCGTTTTCCCCTGTATTTAATTTGCAGCGGCACTATTCATGATGTTCAGGCGAGAGTCAACCTGAGCAACCAGACATTCGAGTACCCTTGTCCGGTGTTTGGAATGATCCCGCAGCTTATTTAGCAGATGGCGATGCACTGCTGCCTGCTCCTGGTGCATAGCGCTCAGGTCAGCCACCATCTGGGTTAGCATCTCCACTGGCTCAACAGACGTGACTGGGTTTTGGCACCACTGTAGCAAGGACCCGGGCCAGCAGAAAAGTTTTCCTGCACGTGAATGTTTTTTTAATTTGTGCAAACAGCTTATAAGTCCGCTGCAGGCTTTCCAGCCCACTCTCCCTGCAGCTCAGTGATCCTCTCCCATTAGGTCCTGGGATCCTACTGAAGTAGGGAGGCATGACCAGGTGATGGAGAACAGCTGTGTGGGCCAGCCTCCCCTGACACCAAACCCTGAACCCACTGCTCCACCCCTCCCCTGCAGCTGAGCCACAAACCACGCCACAGTGCTTAAATTTATTAGACCACCACCCAATATAAGGTTAACTGAACAGTACTGGTAATTGCCTAAATCATTTTTTATGTTTCTGTAATAGTTAATTCACTATATGCGCTTATTGTTGTTATCTATGAACTTTCTAATTTATTGTTTTCCAAGAAAGGAGAAAAAACAGTAAAGCACATTATTGTTTTTTTTATTAAGATGCCAAATTACAGATATTTACTGGTGTTCCAAATGACATTTTTAATGGTTTAATATTACACTTAATTAATGATAATTTATGACTTCTTAGAGGAGGAGTCAAGTGTGCTTGCTCAAAGACATTTTGATCAGATTTCAAAAGCATTTGTGTTTTTTTGTTTTTATTGCAGGTTTTCTAATACATTTATTAAGCACTGTAGGTTACCAACAGATTAACGGGTTAGTCTACAGGTTAGCCATTGAATGACTCAGCTCTCTGATTTGCTTTCATTTTCTCTGCCTGTCCTCATTTACAGTAGGTCTTTACTTACCTCTTCGTGGTCTTCTTCTTTGACACCACCCAGTTTGGTGAAATCAAGTGGGCCTTCCCACTCTTGCTGAGTTTGGCCCTGAGACACAGTGGCTCCCACATGTTGAGAGGAAGAAGACAACGAAGATGAAGGCTCTGGAGACTGTACTCCCTCCCGCTTGGTCTTCTTCATGCTAAGGTCCAAGGTGCCATTCTCATCCACCTCAATATCCGTCTCCTACGTGAGGACAGTGTGAAAATGAAGTGACAGAAAAATCAAAGAGCATGAGTGGCATACACTGTGCTTTTTTAGGCTATTTTAAACCATAGTTTAAAAAAGAAGCACGTGTCAAAATGAAATCCACTGTGCCTCACCTTGGTGCAGGGCTCCCTGGTCTTGGTGCTGAGTGTCTCTGGTCTCTCCCAGCAGCGGGTGGACAGGTTGAGGATAGCTGTTGCTGCCATGTGGGCTGCCTCTGCATCTTGGCTATAGTCATAACCGCTGGAGGACAAGGTGCTCATAGAAAAGCTTCCTGACATGCTGTGACTGGGGGAGGATGCCTTGGGGAATAATTTAGCTGTGTACAAGTGGAACAAAATGAATTCCTTGAGACATAAAAATTGGGACATTACTGTGTATTCTACTACGATATGAGTGCAACAGCGGTACTAGTACAGGTTTCCTTTTAGTTATAGCTGAGCCTCATACAATCTTATACGGAGCTTGGCAAGTGGAAAAAAACCAAACAAGCTTATATGCACAAATTATTTTTTTAAAAATAATACAAAATTTTGTACAAAAAATACAAAGTTATTAATACAAATTTATAGATGTTACTGACAAAAATAGTTTTTTGGTATAATGTCATTTATTGATCAGAATGGTTGTAGAATCACATATTCCATGGGGATATAACTCAGGCGGTACTCCACCCCTATAATCTCAGGACTGAACCTGATACCAGTGTCACGCATGACAGCTCTGCCTCATTAGCATGTGAGTGTGAATGGGAAACACTGTAAAAGCCTTTTGCAGAACCTGGCTATGTTTGAAAAGTGGTATATAAATGTGGAGAAGACCATTTCACAGTGTGGCATATTGATAGAATGGTTAGCAGTGTCACCTCGCAGCAAAAAGACTCCTGGTCTAAACCAGGAACCAAGAATCTCATATAAGCCTTAAACTGCTTGTAATATGGATGTGCTATAACACTGCAATCTATAAGAAAATACCAAACAAGTAACAATTTGCAAGCACAGAGGGAATGTGCTTCACGAACAGTGCCAGCTATAGAGACTTTATGTTAAAACCTTAACAATATAAAAAGCCACAAAATCCTGTAAGTTGTATTAGTATAAAATCAAAGTGAAGTTGTGTCTTACATTTGAAGGCTTTGGGTGATGTTTCAGCAGTGCTAGGTGTCTTTGGAATGAGCGTACGTTTTCCAAAAACCTGACCATCAAAGCTTGCATAGTCAAAAGACACCTTGGAGTATTTCTCCAGCTCCTTGGCCAGGTTTGCTCGAGGTGTGGTGGTCACCGTGTTGGGCCGGTAGCTGCCATACTGAGGGATCTCCAGCTGTTTGACAAAACACATGGGCCTAAAAGAAGAGCCCTGATTTAGGTACTGATACTTTAACACTGTATGAATCGATTAGTTGAAAACTTTGCTTGCATGTCTCACCTGAGCACTCTGTCGGAATTGGAAGAGGGTTCACTGGCTGAAGCCTGTAAATGAACATGTTTGTCCTGGTTCTTGTTCAGCTTAGCAGCTGCTGCAATGGGGCAGCCGGACAGACTGATGGGGAGGCATGCCCACGATATTGCATTTAAAGAAATAAAATGCTGATCAATAGAAACTCATTGCATTGCCAGGAAAGCAGTGTAAGCAGGTGTGAGCAGAATGAAATGTTATGCAGTATTATTTTGCACTCAGATCTAGGATCTTTAACCCCAAACTATAAAAAAAACCCTCAAGACTCAGAATACAAGCCTCTTTTTACAAGTTCTTTTCTATGAAGCACACTGTAGTGACAGTCTATTTCTGTTTCATATACTGTTCTGAGTGTATCGAGTGCTTTATTAACCTGCGATGTGTGTTGCGGTTGCTGTTAACATGGCCTTGGCCTGTGCAGCCAGGAGTAGGACACTTCAAGACGTTCTCATGCATGGCCAGGACTACAGACACACAGCAAGTGCAAACTCAGGTCAGTGCATTTATCTTGCATTAGTTTGTTTCACAACAGCAACAGTAGCAATGACAGCACCTGTACACGTGTATGAGCTAGAAAAGGGCAAGTGGCAAAGAGGCAAAGATACAGAATTTATAGCAGTAGTGGTAGTAAAAGTAATGGTAAAGCTGGTAGTGTTAATAATAATAATTACAACCTCATTTCCAAAAAAGGGAAAAGCCTATGTAAAATAGTTTGGACCCTACAGTTAAATGGACATACTGAGGATATGATCCCATCTGTGAAAACCTATGATGATAATGAATTCAAATTCAGTTAAAAATAACATTACTACATTTAAATTTGCAAGATGCTATCTAGAATTTGGGGATTTTATCATCTAGCCAATTCAGTGTTACTTATATAGCGCCAACTCACAGCAAAAATCACCTTAAGGCACTTTATATCGCAAGGTAAAGACCCTACAGTGCTAGGGACACTTTTTTAGAAACTGGTTTGTGTTTTAACATTATTGGTCAGTATTTATTAATAATTCTATATGTTTTCACCATGGTAATTCAAAGCGCATCAGGTCACATTTGTATGTTGGTTGATGGGGTTAATGGTAAGGTATACTTACTCTCTGGAGGGATCCTGTCTTTGTGAGGACATCCCGACAGACTGCGATGGTGGGGGTACAGCCCAGTCACATGACCCGTCCCATCACACCCTGGTGTTGGACACTTGACTTCCTTTTTTTCTGGAATTTTATTTAGATAGTGAACACCTACTTTCTATGCAAACAAGTTCACTTTTGACTTTGCTGTTTCTGGGTAGTGAGTATACCTTTACTGTAGTGAGCGGTGCGGCGGGCCACAGCAGCAGCCTCTGAGCTCTTGCTGGAGGATGTGTATGGTTGGTATTCCAGGGAGCTGCGGCTCTCCTGGCCTTCCTTCACTTCCTCTGCCTTCAGAGCAATAGCCTGTTCCAACAGCCCCAGGTTCCCCCGAGTCATATCCCAGTTCTCTGAGTCGTCTGTTATTCCTGAGCCCTCTGAGACACGATCCTGCTCCTCTCCTTCCTCCTCATCCTCCTCCTCCTCCTCCTCCTCCTCCTCCTCTTCATCTTCATCATCATCATCCTCCTCAGAGCGGACTTCTATAACCACTGTTGTTGGAGAGGCTTTGCTGGAGTCCTGGTCCTCCTCTTCCTCCCCCAGGATCTCACTGTCTTCCTTCTCTTGTCTGTGATGCTCCTCCTCTCTCTCCCCTTCCTGCTCTTCTTCGTCTTCTTCCTCAGTCATGGGAGTACTGATCTTTTCTTCCCTGAGTGACACCTCAGTTTCAGATCCCTGAGTGCGTGGACTCAAAGTATAAGGAGTGTCAACCTCTTGGAGGACCTCCCTCTCTGTTCCATCCTCCTCTTCTTCTTCTTCTTCCTCCTCCTCTTCCTCTTCTTCCACCTCTTCTTCATCAGCTTCCCTCTTATGCTGTTTTGACTCTTTGGCCAGATGGCTGTAATCACCGCTTGAATACTGATGATCTGAGTTTTTCTGGCTTATCATTTGTCTTTCTATTACTCTCTCTTCTACAATATTCTCATGACTTTTTTGCTGCCCGTTGTCTTCCCGTTCTTCTTCTGCTTCTTCCTCCTCCTTTGTTTCTTTTAGATCAGTAATGCCTGTTAGCTCTGCAGGTTGCACAGATGACTGATCCTTTGTCATCAGATGAGCATCCTTCACATCCTTTGTCTCTGTTTCCTCCTGCTGAAGGTCATCAGTGAGTGTCACAGGCTTTACTTCCTCACCAGCTTTCTCACTCATAGTTTTGTTCTCAGCCTTTGCATTGATGTGTTTGTTCTTGTCAAGGTCAGCTGAAGGACACACTGCTGTTACTTTTGTCACCTGTGAAGACTCTGCTGTGGAGTTCAAAGTACAGATAAATGTCACTGTCACATATTGTTTTGTCTGCGTCATCTCTACACAAAGACATGCACTGTGACTGATCTTGCAGTTGACCTGATGTGATTTGTTTAGCGAGAGTGAAATGAAACCTGCAAACCAACCTGTAGACCAAAGCTAACTGTGCGGGCAGTTGGCTTTGGTCGACACTCATGCCAAACTCCCTGCTATCTTGAAACTGTTCTGTTCCTTACAGTCACTGAAATACTGATGACGTCTACAGTGTTACTCTTATGTAAGTATGCATTATATTTTAAGATCTACTTCACCCACATCAGAGTAACATCAGAGTTGACAGTGAAACAAAGTGTAATTTCATCTCTGTACGCCACAGACGAGACTGATTTTAACAGCGGTCTTGCGCTATCTGTTTAGGAACTTTTATGCACAGCACCTCCATTTTCAGAGGCTTTACAGTTTAGGTGAGACCAGGTATTATTCCGTAACAAATTACACTGATAAAAGATCTGGAGCTGATTCCAAGTGTTGAACTTGTATTTGGTAGTTTTTAAAGCAACTCTCAATGTAAGGTCCAAAGACCAACGCGTCATCAGATCTTTGTCTTCTCCATGCACCTTGGAAGTAGGTGAAGTTGTGCCAGAAAAAATTGTTGTTACTCTGAGGAATCTAAAATATAAAACATATTTAGAGTTATTTATCAATTTTTTCTTTGCTACATAATTCCATATATCTTGCTTCATATATCTGATGTCTCCATCAGTATGTATCTACAATGTAGAAAGTAGTACAAATGAAGAAAAATCATTCAATGAGAAGGTGTGTCCAAACTTTTGACTAGGATATAAGTATTTGATCCCCCACCAATCAGCAAGATTTCTGGCTCCCAGGTGTATTTTATACAGGTAACAAGCTGACACTGGGCGCCTTCTCAACTCGTTACCTGCATGAAAGACAGCTGTCCATAGAAGCAATCAGTCTATCCAGATTCCAAACTCTGCACCATGGCCAAGACCAAAGACCTTTCCAAGGATGTCAGGGACAAGATTGTGGACCTACACAAGGCTGGAATGGGCTACAAGACATCGCCAAGCAGCTGGGTGAGAAGGTGACAACAGTTGGTGTGATTATTCACAAGTGGAAGAACCATAAAATAACTGCCAATCTCCCTCTGTCTGGAGCTTCACGCAAGATCTCACCTCGTGGAGTTTCAATGATAATGAGAACGGTGTTTAACCAGCCCAGAACTACTTGGGAGGAACTTGTCAATGATCTCAAGGCAGCTGGG
>VVHJ01048141.1:7679-22775 GCA_015107715.1 Tylochromis polylepis | reverse complement strand
CAGATTTACCCTGTTCCAGAGTGATGGGCGCATCAGGGTAAGAAGGGAGGCAGATGAAGCGATCCACCCATCATGCCTAGTGCCTACTGTACAAGCCTGTGGGGGCAGTGCTATGATCTGGGGTTGCTGCAGTTGGTGAGGTCTTGGTTCAGCAACAGTATGTGCTCCAAGTATGAGGTCAGCTGACTACCTGAATATACTGAATGACCAGGTTATTCCATCAATGAGTTTTTTCTTCCCTGATGGCACGGGCATGTTCCAAGATGACAATGCCAGGATTCATCGGGCTCAAATTGTGAAAGAGTGGTTCTGGGAGCATGAGACATCATTTTCACACATGGATTGGCCACCACAGAATGCAGACCTTAACCCCACTGAGAATCTTTGGGATGTGCTGGAGAAGGCTTTGCGCAGCAGTCAGACTCTACCATCATCAATGCAAGATCTTAGTGAAAAATTAATGCAACACTGGATGGAAATAAATCTTGTGACATTGCAGAAGCGTATCAAAAAAATGCCACCGCGAATGCATGCCGTAATCAAAGCTAAAAGTGGTCCAACGAAATATTAGTGTGTGTGACCCTTTCTTTTTTTTTTTTAGTGGCGACTTTTTTTTCTTTCTTTTTTTTACCAGTCAGTGTATCCCTTCACTCTTCACAGGCTCGGAGGAACCGAGAGATTGCCATCTTGCAGAGGAAGATTGATGAGGTACCAAGCCGAGCTGAGCTGACACAGTATCAGAAGAGATTCATTGAACTCTACAGTCAAGGTAATTTCCTCCTCTCCATCTGCTTTGACCAGTTTTGTTGCTGTGTGAAGGTCGTAAATGAATCTCATAAAAATCAGGAGTTATAAATATATGCTTGTTCTTTTTGTGTCTTTCAGTTTCTGCTACTCACAAAGAGACTAAGCAATTCTTCACTCTGTATAATACATTGGATGATAAGAAAGTCTATCTTGAGAAGGAGGTAAGTAACCATAGCAGAACCCTGTCAGCAGTGTGGGAAATGATTGCCAGTAAAACTTCTGATAGCATTTGGCTTTGAATTACGATTTCTCTTTGTTACCCTTGAGTTTCCACTGTTGTTTCACTTGAGATATGTGACTGATTAAGCACCTTGGTAAGTGTCACCAATAGACTTGTACTTAATACTGTTCATAAACAAAATTTTACTTTCGGTAGGTGAACCTGTTGAATTCTATTCATGACAACTTCCAGCAGTAAGTATAATTCTGCTCATTTGTCACGTCTAACACTGATGTTGTTCCAGTAACTTTCTAATTAATAGTTTTCTATCAGTATGTTTTTTAGCTCAGTGCAGTAAAATAGCGCTAAAGTCCTGTACTCTTGTTCAGAGCCATGTCATCTTCAACTGCCAAAGAGCAGTTCCTCAAACAGATGGAGCAGATAGTGGAGGGAATCAAACAGAATCGCATCAAGGTACAAGTCTTTTTGTAAAAGGGGAATTCTGCTGTGTTATAACCTGACTCTTCTTTCTATAAACATGTGTTATAGGGATGGAACCATATTACAAATTTTGTGGTCAATATCAGTAACACACATTTGTTTAGATTTATAAAGTTAAAAAAGTGTCAGCCTGTTTTTGATAATGCTGACCACAGATGAGATGATGAGCTCAGGGAATATGGCAATATTGCTATAGAACTGCACCAGATGTCACAGCCTAGTGATGGAAAATTTGTCCTGTTTCAAGACAAACTCCTGCAGTGCTGATATGGCATGTGTTTCTCTGCTTTTTCAGATGGAGAAGAAGAAGCAGGAGAACAAGATGAGGCGAGATCAGCTGAATGATGAGTACCTAGAGCTCCTTGACAAGCAGAGGCTATATTTCAAAACTGTCAAGGACTTTAAAGAGGTAAGAAAAGCACTGCATGTGCTGTGTGCAGCATGTGCTTAAGTGCTGCTGGCTATTTCTGAGAGGGCATTTAAAGTTAGAGCATACCGTCATAATGAAAGATGAATGCTATTCAGTTATTCATTGGTCTTTATTGAGCTATTATGGATTAAGATGGGTTTCACAAAACATTACAACACCTCATTGTGTTGGAAAATACAAAATATAGCCTTCAGAATGGTTGTGAAGCAAAAAAAATCAAAAGTATTAGAACCGGTATAAAATGTGTACAGCTGTATGACTGCTGTGTTGGACAGCGTTGGTTATAAATTGATGTGCCTACAAAAGTCAGCAGTTAGTGTTTGTTGACAAATGTTTCCTAGTTTGTCATTTTATTGAAAAATGACCTCATAAGTAATGTGATGTGAGAAACTGCAGTCATGCCACAGAACTTATGCCTAAGTTTCTCACAATCTCAGCTTGGAAAGCTACATTCAACAGAAAGTTACTTGACTCAGTTGTCTTCTCTCAAATTAACCCACTCATTATTTTAATCACATTCCCGAGCTTGTCCTGATAAAAGGCATAAAAGCATTTAAAATAATTTCCTGAAAATCCTCTTTTCCCTGACCACTTCTAAACCTTTTAGCTTACAGTGTTGAAAAACATAACACTAGGAAAAAATTCTCAGTAGATTTCTATCTGAATGTGCTGTAACTATACAACATTTAAATATAAGAAAGGAATTAGAATTACTCACTATCATTTTCTTCAATGCCACGTGCTAACACAATGCAGAGCAGCTTTACTGCAAAACAGGTCAATAATTCAATTTAATTTCTTTAATATATTGTCATGTCTGAACAATAGTTGCCTCAAGCCACTTTATATTGTAAGGTAAAGACAACATTACTGTTACTAATTGAAGAAAACACGTTCAGCCCCAAGTTTCTTTTTAGCACAGGCTGACAAAGAGTCGGAGCTCTGTTGTAGCTCTAAGTACTAATGACTTTGTGAATTTCCATCCATCCATTAATTTGTCTTCTTCCACCTATCTGGGGCCTGGTCGTGGGCACAGCAGCCTAAGCAGAGAAGCAGAAAAGCCCAGGCCTCCCTCTCTCCAGCCACCTCCTCCAGCTCAGCCAGCCGAGAGAGATAATCTCTCCAGCGTGTCCTGGGTCTAAAATCCTTGCCTTATCTCTCAGGGAGAGGCCAGCCAACTTTCAGAGAAACCTTATTTACACCACTTGTATCCATGATCTCGTTCTTTTGGTCACTACCCAAAGCTCGTGACCACAGGGTGAGGATGGGGATGTAGATCGACGTCCTTGCAACAGTTGTATAAGGAACAATTGGCCCGTGGGCCAGACACCCCATACTCCCGAAGCACCTCCCATAGAACAACCCGAGAGACACGTTTGAATGCCTTCTCCAAGTCCACAAAACCAAGACAGCCCTACAACATCCAGAGCCTTCAGGAACTCTGGTTGAACCTCATCCACCCCAACGGCCCTTCCACCAAGGAGTTGTTTAACTGCCTCAGTGACCTCACCCCCAGTGATGGACGAGTCGTCCCGCTCATCCCCTCTGCTTCTCTATGGAAGACATGTCAGTGGTATTAAGGAGGTCCTCGATATATTCCTTCCACCGCCCGACACTATCCTCAGTCAAACTGAGCACCGCTTTCCCCTCTTGAGTCGCCTGACAGTTTGCCAGAATCTCTTCGAGGCAGTCCGAAAGTCTTTTTCCATGGCCTCTCCGTACTCCTCCCACACCCACATGTTTGTGTCAGCCACTGTCCGAGACGTGTTGCACTTGGCCTAGAGTGTCCTGGTGCCACGTGCACTTATAGACACCCTTATGTTCAAACATGGTGTTTGTTATGGACAAACTGTGGTTTGCACAGAAGTCCAGTAACAGAACACTGCTCGGGTTAAGGTCTGGCAGGCCATTTCTCCCAATAGCACCCCTCAAGCAGCCCACTCAGGCCCTAAAAGCCCCCTAAAAACATAGCCCCAAGGGATCCCTGGGACACACAAACCCCTCCACCATGATAAGGTAGTGATTCACGGACTTTCTGAATTTTTAAAAAATAAAATTTTAACCAACCATCCATCCGTCCATTCTCTTATTCTTATCAGAGTTGCATACTGTTCTTATGTCAATCTCTGTCCATCTTAAATCACAAACCAAGAAACTTGACATAATGATTTTTTTTTTAATTCTTAACTATCTGCCACAGTCATACATTGCATATGACAACTTTGTTCAGCTAAGGGATTTGAGCCATCAGAACTTCTGTGTTTGCTTATTCCAATGTTTATGCGTCAGTTGTATGGTTGGATTGTATTAAGCTTAGAATCCATTACACTGTGAGTACAGTGGGTAGTTCAGTGATTCATCATTGTGGTGCCAGACAGTAGGCATGAATTATGTCAGGATGGTTTAGTAGAGTTTAATAGAGTAGATGGTTTATTCTCCTACCTTCTGTCTCTCTAGTAGCAAGCTATACCTCTTCAACTCAGGCTGTGAGTCTTTGCTTGGCAGTTTCCTAGGCCCAGGTTATGGATAGGTATGGAGCTTGCTGTGTTTCTTAGGCACACCTTTCTTCATCACACCTTTCTGCAACTCCAATAGTTTGCTAACTTCACTCCACACTGCCTTAATCTTGGCCTGTAGTCTCTTTCTCCATGGAGGGTACTGCTCCTTTCGGCTGCTCATCTTATAGCCAAGCATCTCTGTGAGCAGGGCTGCCATGGAGTAGATCAGCTGATTAGTCAGCTATTTGGTTGGCTTCTCAAGTCAAGTTAAGTAGAGCTTTATTGTCAACCCAGCAATATACACTCAAGTATACAGTGGGACGAAATATCGTCCTCCTGGATCAAAGGTGCAAACTGTAAAAAGAAAAATACACACACACACACACACACACACACACACACACACACACACACACACAAAGAATCTTAATTTTTTAAATCTTTCTTGCTGTTTAAAGGGAGATGAAGGAGCCAGACACACAAACAAAACCACACACTGCAACACATTACAAGATGATACTCATATGTGCATGTGTGCATGTGTGAGTGTGATGGAGGGAAAGGAAAGAGCTGTTACTTCAGAACATCATCACAAGAAAAACTTTTTTTTAAAAATGCCATGTGGTTTCCATCCAATAAAAACAATGCCGTTCTCTTTATGTCAGTATCACTGCATTCAGCTCTCTTTTCCCTAAATTTAATCAAGATCATACCATTAACAATGCCTCCCTACAAGCATCACGACACGCAAAGCACACAGCATGTTCTGTATGTATGGTTTGTGCAGCCAAATGAATGCTCCGGGTGCACCAATGGCTAATTAGAACTGGCGGCGAATGACAGAGTGCAAGCCAACGTTCGTGAAAAATAGGAATAAAGAGATCGGAGAAGACAAGAAATCACCCGAGGGTGTGTTCAGACATCAGAGGACATTTTTTGTCTTTTTGTTCTCCTGTTTGTTTTGCAACTGTTATATGTTTAGCTGTGGTTGCTCATGTCGCCAGCATTTTAAGCAGAGCAGGGGATCCTGAGGAGCATACAGTCGGAAAGCCTACTTTGATCCAGCCTTTCTCTTTGGATTTAATCTCATTTTAATGTTTGCCAAATTATGTATTTGATATCTCGTTGTTTCCACCAGTTGCTCTTAGAAATGAAGAAGCTTCTCGGATGATAGGTGAAACATCTCCAAGGAAACTTAAAGAAGTCCAGATGCTTTTCTTTTCAAGCTCCTTAGACTACCATGACCTGGATGACTGAGAACCTTCACAGATTCATTGCATATGGTTGCAAAAGTTTTTGTAGTGCAGCGGTCTCAAAGCACCTTCTTCCCTAGTGTGACTGTAGCATTATGGTGCAGAATTTGCTAAGCTAAGCTAACCATCTGCTGATTGTAGCTAGCTGTAGACGAATGCAACAAGTGCTGTAAGAAATGATATCCAGAACTATTAAAACACTCAGGCTGTAGAAGTCCAGTATTAGTCTTTCATTGTTCATGAATCTCAGGCAATAAAAGTGGTAAGACTTTTTTTTGTGAAAATAAAAAGCATCAAAGTATTAAACTATTGTTGCTCTGTTTATCAGCCATGACCTAGCATAAACTCAGCATGGGCTTGCATACACAAGTAAAAAACAAACAAAACAGAAGTCCCTTGCATGAAATACATTTCCCGCAGTGAAAATGCTTTTTAAAGATGTCTTCAAATTCAACCACACACAGGACACGAGCTCTGCACCTCAGCAGTGTGGATGGGCTTTACAGATGCGCCAGGCTGGATGTTTTGGACACAAAGTCAGTTTGCGTGTTGCGTCAGTAACCACATACGTGCAAGCCTTTAACATGCATTCAGCACAGTGTGACTCAGATGCAGCACCTGCAGAAGGGAGGCAAACTGAGCAGGATGGGAGTGGAAAGTGATTGAAGTCATGAGATGTGATTGGCTGAAGGGATGTCACAAGGATTACCCTCCTCTGTCCCTCTTGCTGTAGTTTCTGTTATTGCTTCGATTAAGTAAAGCCTGAAGGACAGTTGAAGTCTGTCAGTGGAAGTGTTTATCTCACTCTTATCAGGAAGTCTTCCTCTTTCCTTCCTCTAGTGCGCCAGTTGACAAAGGATGCCCACCACGCTATGTTTAGTAATGAGGTCTTAGAAGTGAAGTGACTGACTCATCAGACCACAGACTGATTTACTCACACAGCATGCACACACAAACAATGTCCAAGTGTGCAGTCTGCAGCCCTCAGGTACTCTAAACACACACATGCCATATTGCGTGCTCTCCCTGTGTTTAGTCTTAAAAAGTCCTGGGAACGCCCCTCCTTTGAAGCTTCTAAGAAGCCCCAGCGTGCCTTCCAGCATCTCCCCTGCTCTGGGTTTAGAGCTGCACTAGCCTATATGGATTCAGTTAGCGTTTCACTGTAAGAGTGTTCATATTTTGTCTTTATGGGCATGTAAAACATTCTGTTTACATTACAATGTACCACAGAACAGTCTATTAGCTGTAACAGGCTACTTGGCAAACCCCCAAATAATGAATAAAACAAACAGTGTGTGTATTCATCACCCGTCACAACCAGCCCGGCTACATGGAGTAACTGAGAAACACCGAGACACGGGCGATAAAAAGTGGCTTAAGAAAAATTCAGTCTTGAATTAAATTAGCTCTGTAGCTCTGAGCAGCACAGAAAGAACACATAAAACATGCGATTTGTCAAATGTGTTTTGCCGCTGGGACTGCTCTAGTTCCTCCAGCCAGTTTTCTCCCTGGATTTCAGGAAAATACACAAGTAGTGTTCTTTCTTTAACAAGACATTTAAAATCTGTTACAGTATCTTTTATTGCTGTGCTGCTAGATTTACAGAGAATGATATATTCTGCTTTGACAAGTGCTATTAACCACCCCCGACAGCTTGTGACACGGATAAGTGTGTGTGAAATTATAACATTTTTGAGTTGGAAATAATACAGTTTGACTTCTGACTATAAAGATTGGATATTTTTTTTACTTCAACATTTATAATAATCTAATTAAAACTAATGTGAATAAGAATGAAAGATTCTACTGTTTTTAGAAACTACTACTGTCTGTTTTGCACTAATATGCAACCATGAGAAAAGTAAAGGTCCTCAGATGGAAATGAGTGTTTGCAGTTATGTGGTATGTTACTTAACCATCAAGCTGTCATGCCACTTGGTAAACAAGCATCTGAATTTCCTGGGCAGAGTTCCTTATTCCCCAGAAAATTCCTGCACCACTTTTTGATCACCCAGGAGCTATGAAGCCTTCAACCATCCACACTATATCTACACAGTTATATGTAGAGTGCTGTGCAAAATTCTTGAGCGATGCAGTCTGATTTTATTGTAATTATTTTCTTGTAATGTAAATGTTGTTGAGCAATAGTTCTTCATGGTTTCTGAAGGTCTTTCAAAGCTTTTCTTTGGACAGTGGCTGCTTTTGCGTCTGTATATGAGCATTTTTTTTAAAGCCACTTAACACTGACCTATCAGTTATACAAGTATGAAAAGGCACCCAACTCAAATGATGAACCAGTGTTGGGACTACATTTAACAGACAACTTAGCAAAGAACCAACTTTTAAATGTATCTTTAAGCACTTTATTACTAGCACCCTGTTGGAAAAGGACGTATTTTATTCCCATTTCTTTAACTGAATCTACAAAAAGAAACAAACCCCCCAAAATGAAAAAAGACCAAACAAAACAAATACAAAAACAAAGATAATACGGGTTTACAGGCATAAAATTGTATTTCTGCACCAACAAGGTGATTCCCAACAATTCGCTAAGAGCCTTGCATATCTCAGCATGGCGTGCAATGTGTCATAACTACAGCAGATGAACAATCTTGTCAAAGCTAATGGTATTGTGAATGCAGGAAAGTACCATCAGATATAGATCTATCCAGCAACACAATCTGTAAAGTGTGTGATTAGCAACGGCTTCACTTTTCAGGACAACAATGGTCCCAAACACACTGCCAATGCAGTTAAAGCACATGGATAGAAAAGACACACATCGGAACACTATCAGTCATGGACTGGCCTCCCCAGAGCCCAGAATCAGGTCAGCATCTTGTCAAGAACTAACCCTCAGCACCAAAATGCCCTGTGACTGGGACCGTGGTTGATTTCTGTTGAGGTTACTGAAGCTGTCATGGACCAAAACAGTAGAACACAAGCTTGAAAAAACCCACCAGAATCACTAATTATGCCCAGATTCTCACATTGTCACCTTTATTCTCAAAGCAGAGACGCAAACAGGCAAACGTTACACATTATTATCCTATAATTAGAGCTGTTGCAAAATGCAGCCACACCCATTGATTCAGTGTCTTCACCACACCCAGCAAACCTTCAGTTATGTTGTGCTGGGTCTTTATCAAGCACGGTATCATTAAGTTTTTTTGTGTGTGGCTCCTCATCTAGAAACTGAAGCAAGCAGCCTTGAATGGGGCCTGTTCCCATAACTCAAACCATCAGATACTTCTGTGCAGCTGAGCTCTGATTATGATATGCTGGGGGCATACAGAGCCACCAGTGTGATCTCTGCGATGGCAGATAAGGCTCCCTGCAGTGAGACAGGCAGAGATATGAGAAAAAGGATAAACCCTGGAGGAAGACACCCGAAAGTAAACCAGAGGAGAGCACGCATTTCACTATCAGATAAGCACAAAACACATAAACAACAAAAATCCCCCTTTTCTCTTCTCTGTCTTCAAAGTTCACGGTTGCATGTGAATATATTTGTGGAGGCAGTCATGTGAGTGCAAACACACACATCAATGCTGGCAGGTCAGCTTGTGTGAAGACGGCAGATAGGAAAGGTTAAGGATCATTCCTGGGGGGAGCCAGCCGTTCCTCTGGTCTGTCTGGAGATAAGACCTTGAACACTTCTCAAAAAAACCCCAAAACTGTCTGTCATTTCTATTCCTGTCTGTCTCTCTTTGTCCTTGTTTGCTTAGTACTGCCAGGTGTCTGGGAGACAGAAGAAGGAAAGAGCAACTTTTATATTCTCTTTAACTCCTCGACACAGTGCTTGTTTGACATTAGATTGTGCCACACGCACCTCAAAAGCATGCTGGAGAGTTCAGTGCATTTTTGGAAAAAGCAGGTATTAGATACATTACAGAGAAAAAGTTTTCACAGACCGCTATGTAGTCCAGGGAAAACTATGTGCATCCTTAAGGCTTCCATAGGAAATAACAGGGTAAGTAGCATTCAGGCACTGCTAATCAAATGCACTTAATTAATTAATCATCAATAAGTGTGTGCACCTCTATAGAAGCAGAAGTTTTGGCAATTTTGCTGGTCTAGAGCACCCAGGTGTGAGTTATGCAACAATCAACAATCTTCCCAGGAGATGCCTGAGCAAAGTCACTTGAAGGTCAGACCAATCTACGGTTAGACGAATTGCAAAAAGCAAGATCTACATCTACAGGCCTAAGTTAAATATAAAAGTTCATGACAGTACAGTTAAAAAAAAGACTGGCTTGTTTGGAAGGGTTGCTAGGAGAAGGCCTCTCTGAAAACGAACATGACAGCAGGGCTTAAGTTTGTTGCTGAACAAACCACCCGATTTCTGGAGCAATGTCCTTTGGACAGGTCAGACCAGAGTGGACATGTTTGCCCATAATGCACAGTGCCATATTTGGAGAGAATCAAACACAGCATATCAGTGCAAACACCACACGCCACAAGCCAAGCACAGATGTGAAGGTTTGATGTTTTGGGCCTTTTTTGTAGCCTAAAAATGGACCTGGATTCCTTTATTTATTTATTTCTTTTAGTTTCCTGTCGCTTCATTGCTTCAAACCCTCCAGACTGTTTCTTCCTTTGCCATACTGTCCTCAAAGATTCCTCTTATTGTTTGCACAAAGTCACGACAGTCAGCAGCTTTGACAGCTTTCATGGACATCGCTTAAGCTTCTCAGTGCTTCTCTTGCTCCTATTTGATGTTCTTTGTTTCTGTAAGTTCCCGTCTCTGTGTTCCTTTCTCATCTTCCTTGCTCTGTAGAATCTGAACATTTTGCTTCTTCTTTGCCAACAGCATCTTGTGTTTAAAATGGTCTGTACTGGGTAAACTACAGATTTTGACAACATATGTTAGAGGTGGGTCTTATTTCTATGTGGACAACCTAGGCAAAGGGAAAAAAGAAAGTCACACAAACTCCACAAAGACTGGTACTGTTACAGATCTGAGATGTACCAGGGTCTTAAAGACACATCAAAAATACTCTCGGAACTGCTAAAGCTTCATGCGAGAGAAACGTCTCTACCAGCTCTACGATTCAAGTAGAAATTCTTCAGATTTTTTCTAATTGAATTTCTTCACAAAAAAGGTGCATTTACCAATCAGTCATTTCTTAAAAGCTTTATTGCATAAATGCAGCCCTAATACTGCCCTATTGTTCCTTCCCTTGATTACACATGTACAGTATAACTTGCATTCAACTTTTCAGCTGATTAAGAAACTTTCTGCATAAAATGGGTTCAAAGCTCAAATCCCGACTGTTTGATTAACTGATACGACACAGCAGCTCCCCCCCTCTTTTCTGTGCACTGGTTCCGTTTGACAGTGTCGTGGCCGTGGCGGCATAACAAATTCCTCCATGTTTTGTCGGTTAGCGTGGGGACCTTCAGAACAGTGACCCCAGACTAACCTCTGTGCGCAGCGCTGGGTCGAGGGAACACGCTCTCCCCAATAATGAGATCATTACCAAGAGTTAATTAAAAGCGATGCGTCTTCTAAAGCTTTGCCCCATATCGCATTGTGTCCAAACAATTACGTCCCTTGTGGACAACCAAGGATGAAAGGGTGAGCCAAATGGAGGAGAACGCCCATTGTCCTTCTCCTGAGAAACTGTCTTCTCTCGCTTTTTGCTTTTCAATGAATTCTTTGTGTGTGCGCCGAGTCCTCTCGGGTTCAGAGGGACAAGGCTGTGCGAACTGAGCTAAGTCTGGTAGCAGCATGTGCACGGACGGAGGCCTGGTGAGTGCGGGGAAGCTGAGCGACTGTAGAGGGGCTGCCACAAACTCCTGGACAAGAAAACATTAGCTTTTACACTTCCCCATAGCTTTTATTATTCAGTCACACTGGAACACTCCAAAAAAATATCCATGTCCAAAATGCTGACTTCAAGTAATTTGATTACATGTAAATTTTCCATGTAATTTTGTTACATAAGCATAATGTAAAACCTTAAATTTAATTGCATCTGATCAATTGAAATTTACTTGATTGGCATCCATTCAGATTAAACTAAGTATATTTTCCTAAAGATGAATTTAATGATGACTTGTTGGCATAAGTAAACCTTTGATTTGATATTTTTATTTCAGTTGCATTTCCCTCTGAATGAAAAGCCAACTGCACACTTTGCAAAGAAACTCAAAAATAAATAAAACTGTTTAAAAGACATTTAACAAACATTTGAAAACTGCAAATAGGATGATATCACCTTGATTTCAAAATCACAATAATCCAGAATTTTAAATTCAAAGAAAAGGTCCTCGATTAATCTCTGTAGCGTGGCTCTTCACAGCATTATTGACTTTTTAACACTGCCCAGCTTTTGATCCCACTGAAAAATGCATCATTTCTGTGTAAGGATATCTGACTCCCAGACTCCCTTGTAGAAAAAAAATAACATCCAACTAACAGCCATATTCCCCCGTCTCTCTATCTAGCTGCAAGATAATGCCAGAGGACACATGTTCCATAGTCAGAGGCTCTCATTCTCTTATCTGCTGGAAGCTTGCTGTTATTCAGTAAGAAAACCTTGGGAGAAGAACAGAAGTATGTCGAGGATATCTCTTGGTCCGATGCCACTTCCACTATCACTGAGAATATGTCTGTGGAACCTTGAGACGACCCTGAAGGCCACCATCTGTCCCGAGCAAAGAAAACTAAAAGAAAAAACATGAAGTGAAATGTTACTGGACAACTGCTACAGTGCAGGGGCTCTTGATCAAAGGCTGTACTGTGCAAGTACGTTTGGAGAGGCCCAGGCTTTGGGGCTTTATTTACATAAGGCTTAGATTAGAAGCTGAAGTATGTTAAAACTCAAATCACACAAATATGACCGCTTTGTGTTTTCGAGTCACTGCACATAAGTCTAGTGTCAAGATATAGAGAGGAACGTGATATGATCGTGTCGAAACTCTGCAGGAGTGTGCTGATTCTTAGCTAAAGTCAGGAAAGTCAGACGTGGGTAAAATGGAATTCACGTTTAAAGGATGTGGAAAGGTGGACTGAGAGTAAGCTCAGCTACGAGGTTCAATGCAATGTGTGAAAAACTGGGGATCTCTCCTAAATGACGCTTAACCTCTGTGGAAATCTTCTGTCTGCTGCAGGTCGTTTGTCATTCCTTACATTCTGTTGTATAATCTGGAAGCTCACCTTAGCAGCTTCAGCAGCCCTGAAGGTGTCTAAGCAGGACTGCCTCTTCTGTTCAAACAGTGCAATACTGCAACATGATCTGCAACTTTGGGAACTTTGTTAGCTGTAGAATACAGAACAGGCTGATGATTAAAAAACATAGGGTGCAACTCAGTATGGTCATGATAGTACAAAACACAGACAAAGCTTCCAGTTCATAAAAATAATACCAATACAGAAGCGCCTTAAATCTGCACCAGTTTATGAGCTCAGTCACTCGTTTAGGCTCATACTGAATAATAAATGAAGTCTATCTTGGCCCTGCTGTGTTTCAAAAAGGAGGCTTATTGGGTAATTGGGTAATGACTTGTGATTGACAAGAGGTTAGCCACTGAGGAAGTAATTTCACAGTCAGCCTTGCTCCTCCTTGTCAGAGCTGGGCTTTTGAAACCAGAGAAAATCCAAATCTAGAGGATTCAGAAACCAGTAAGTAACATCATGGTAGCTACGCCCATCTTTTATGCTCCTGGTCCCATGTCCAGTGGCCTGCTGTGCCTTTGATAAAAAAAACTATGAACGTGAGTATTGTGAAAATTGCATTTTTAAAAACATTTTTTATCTGTGTTGGAAGGAATTCATTACATAATCCAACTGTAAAAATGTGTAGCCTATTTACAAACAAACATTTTAGTCTACATCTTTGACCTGTTGCTGTTGCAGGACATATTTTATATTCAGTAGACATGATGCTATTCATCATATTCAAACATCTTTAAATCTTTCCAGTCCCTCACACCACACTTGGTACATCAAAGGCCTGGACTGGTTTGGCAGTTACTGGGTCCAAACTAGAGGAAGGCTTATAGACTTCTTAAATCTCCATACCTATTACAAAACAACAAAGATACCTACAGAGTGACCGGAAGGCACAAGTACTTAATGTTTTTTTAGCTATAGGACTTCCCTGTCACACACAGTACAAAACATTCATGAGGAAATGGACAACAAACAGTGGCTGATATCAAAAGCATATTATTTCCTTCTATATTTTTTTTTTTTAACGAGATGGGTTCATTTGAACAAGTGCTCCAAAACATCTTTGTACAACATCTGTTTGTAATACCGTTAATTCTGGGCACTGGGCAATGATGGACAGAATATGGAAAATGCTATCTGACTTGCACACAAAAAAGGAATCAATCAAAAACTTTTTTGTTGAAATAAAAAAAAACCCCAAACTTTACCATCACTATGACATGACTGGCATCACTACTCGTGATGTTAGCTGTGCAAAAGCCATAATGTTTCCTTTTTGTTTTTTCATGGTCTTTCATTCAATAGCTTTCTGACTCTCAAATGAAATTGAAACCTCCCTTTTCAAAGAGGCCACAGAGATTTACTTTCCAATTAAGCTGTTCCTTTTTGTTATTATTATTATTATTTTGTTTTAGCAGAGGACACATCCGTTTTCCATTACCTTCCTCCACAACATCCCTAATTGGACAAAGGACAGTCTGCCCGCAAGTCAGGAATATGATGTCACATGGCTCCATAACATCATAAACATGACAAGATGGCATCCCTGGAAAACACATGTCTGTAAAGGACTCCTTCATTTGTTGTGTTTTTGGCCCGTTTTCACCACTCTAATCATTTGAAGACGTTAGAGTTCAGCCGTGTAAACAGACAGTGAGGTGTTGTGTAAATGTTATGCTCTCTGTGACACACCTCACACCATGTGTTGTGTTATTATATCTGAATTAATTACGGTAAGAACCCATGAAGCATAAATGCCCTTTGTTGTAGTGACAGAGTGGTTTGTTTTCACTTGGAAGGTGAATTATCCCCCCACTAAGAAATGTTCAATATTGGTTACAGTGCAGAGCACTTTGAAGTTAAACTATAACCCTGTTCTCAGTATCTGGGAGTCCGCCTGTCTGTCTGCTAGTGGGAAAAGTGATAAATAGAGACAGACAGCAGGACTGCTGACTGCAGCAGGAGAAAATGGGTCTGAGTAGAAAGGGGACCTGCTGAGCTGTGTACAGCAGGAGCAGGGTTAATAGGTGAACACACAGCCCGCTTTTACCTCTGGCCCAGAAGGCCATTAATGTGCATTTTACTCTAGAACATGGCTGACAGTACGGTACAGTATGACGATACTGACGGCTAAAATAATCCCTCATCGGTGTGATTGATCTGGAGAGGCACAGCAGACGGCTCCAGCTGGAGATCAAAGTAAAGCCTCTCCTGTGCAGGGCGGGGGGGGGGGGGGGGGGGGGGGGGGGGGCGCCCCCCCCCCACCC
>VVHJ01048134.1:5200-16469 GCA_015107715.1 Tylochromis polylepis | reverse complement strand
TTCAGTCTTTCAAATACCAACATTTGCACTAAACTTTATATTTTTGTCTTTCTGATTATCTCATTTTTAAACATTGAATCAGATGTTAGGATCAGTTACGCAGTACTCAAGTAACCTTTGTTACTAGATACTTTTTTACTCTTACTTGAGTAATTTCTTGGACAGCTACTTTTTACTTGAGTAAAACTATGTTAAGGTAGAACTACTATTACTGGAGTACAATTTTTGGCTACTCTACCCACCTCTAGTTTTAATTAGCATGTACGACTTTTGTCTTCTTTGAACAGCATTTTAGAGGTACATTCAACTAGTTCATGCGGTTTTTCAACTGCAAGGAGAGCACAGAGAGAGACAGATAATGCTGAAATGCACCACAGAAGCAAAATGATAATTAATGCTGAATAACATGCAACGCAAGTCATTTATCAAGTCTTTCAACAAGCCTGTGTGGCAGCCCTAACTTGTGACCAGATACTTTTCTGTCACTATTTATTTGTGGTATGGTACAAATCTCACTTGTGGGTTAGATATATATCAATAAGAATAGATATGAAATGATGAAGTCAAAAATATAACATAAAGAGGATCTTGGGTGGAGGTGAGTTGCAAAGCAGCTTGCGAATGGGCATCAACTTGTGTAGTTTAAACCAACTGATGTGTTCTAGCATCACAAATAATTTGTGATTCAACCTATTTTTATCTATTTTATTCTTTATATAAAACAACCTTGTAAAATGAAACAATAGTCAAGTCAACTTTTAAGACAGGAAATTAGAAAACAGATTTGCAGTGTGTTTCCCTCCACAGCACCCACTTCAGAATTATAACCCCAGTTCCAAACAAAGTTGTGATGTGCTGTGAAATGTGAAAAGAGAATATGGCTTTGTGTGATTCATAAATCATTGCATTCTGTTTTTATTTTTCATAATCGGCCTTGTACTTGAGTTGCTTGAATAATCTAAACAATTAGAAATATCACCTGCTCTAAACACCAGTGACACATTTTCTTCCCCTGTCAGTGAGCTGTGTGGTATCAGTGGAATATTGGCTTCATGAGAAATACATTTTCTGAGATTACCTTTTCTTACCTTCCTCAGATGGCCATCATTTGAGGAGCACTTATCTGGTATTAGTACCCACTGTCATTTGGTAGGTGTGTGTGAAGGAAAGCTCATGAGCTTTGTGTCAAAGATTAAATAACAGCAGAATACAGTTTAAATAAATACAAACACATACTGCATGTTAAACTTTAATTATCTATCGTATCTTCCTATGTTCACTACAATTTGTTTCCAGTAATGATTTGCTCTGAGCATTTCTGTCTCACTGTATTTTCCTAGTATGCTAAAAATGGCCGCTTCCTAATGACCTATCCTCTCATGCATATTTTATGTAATGATCTCATTCACATTTGAAAAGAGGCTAATTCACAGCATAAATATTTGATATGGACCTTTTATATTCCCACCTCCCACATTTCAATTAACGATAAAATGCATCTTTGGGATCACAATTCACAGCTTTGCTATCAGCCATGGAAACTATTCCACTCATCACATTTATGTGTGTTCTGCTTCCATAAAAAAAATACAAAACAATCGCAAGATTGCAGTTTTCTATTGATTAAAGCTTCGCCAAGCCATCCCTGCTGGTCACACTGAGCACACTTCACAAGCCATGTAAAGCTTTTGAATTTATAATGATGCTCAGACAAGTGGTTACCATTTTGAATGCTGTGTGGTATCTTTACATAATGCGGTAGCACCTGTGTCGGTTACACTACAAGACCAAAGGCATAGGAGGCCACAGCACCTCATCAATCACACAGGGTGTAATCAGACACAGATTGCTGCAAATCGCCCAGGAGGATAGGAATCAATGTAAGGCAAAATTAACCCAGGGACAAAATTGACAAAGATGAAACAACTGGTACAAAATTGGATATGAATTCCAATTATGATAAATACCATGGCTCAAGGCATAAGAGCTTGTTTGCTGGCACTAGATTCTTTGAAGGACGCCAAGTGGAACTGTTCTGCATGGGTTGATATGGAATATGGAGCAGTCTCATGGCCAGTAAGAAATACAAAGTATCTGTTTACCCTGTAAACTGGATCCCAGCTTTCTTTATGAGCAATATGAAACTGCAAGTCATGCTGTCTGCTATAATTAAAATTTAAAAAATGCAGGCAGAGTGCAGCTTTGGAAACAAAACACAAATCAGTTTAACTGTTTATTGGAACCTCTTTTTTTTTTTATCACCGGTCAGTTAGAAATCAACCACTGCATCCACAAAGAACCATTCATGAGAATTCTCAAATTAAGTTAAACAGGGTGGTAGAGCAATGTGAATAGAGGACATTTACTAAGAGCTGAACATAAACATACATGTGCACATATGCTATTTGATTGGTTCGTCGTTATAAAAAAAAAAACCAAACAAGTATTTTCCTTTTTTGTGCTACTTATTCATCTAGATTGTTTGGGATTGAGTTACTCATACTGATCTTTGCCTCCTCTTAAGTCTAATGAAACTAAAAGCACTTGACCAACTCAGCCACAATCCTTAACGAGCAAAAACAGGAAAAATACATCTAAAACAGCAGCTACAGTTAGCTGGTTTTTGTAGGAAGCTTCACTCACCTGATTAAAAATTAATTATGTATATGTAAATATGCAACCGTTTATTCACATATGGCAGTAATTTTACACAGAGATTATATGGCAAAATGGTGTTTAAAATGCCTCTATATATCCTGAGTTGTAACTTTGTTTCGAAATCCAATCATCTTTAAGCACAATAGTTACAGATTGACCACATAAATCACTTCTCTTAGTATAGTATAGGAACACTGACACTTAACCTTCTGTCCCAACAAAAAGGCATTCATTGTGGAAAACAATTTCAACCTATAATCATGTGGAAAAGAAAGTTTTTATAGGACATGCAATCCTGAGTAAAATTAAGTGCACCCCATCATTAGCAGCAAAAACTTTAACACATTGTTTTCTGTATGACTTTATCAGTTTTTTACATCATTGTGAAGGGCCACTCTTCCTTACAATGTTGTAGGCTTTTGGGTATACACGCTCACCACAGCATTTCAATCAGTTTGAGTTCTGGACTTTGACTGGGCTATTGCAACACCTTGATTGTTTTTCTTTTTCAGCCATTCTGTTGTAGATTTGCTGAGTGTGCTTGAGATCACTGTCCTGTTGCATGACTCAGTTTCACACAAGCTTTAGCAGTCAGATAGACGGCTTCACATTTGACTTCAGAACACTTTGGTATACAACGGAACACATGGTTGACTCAGTGACTACAAAACCAGATCCTGTTATTGCAAAACAAACCCAAATCACCACCCATACACTACCATCCTTGACTGTTGGCATGAGATGTTTGTGCTGATATGCTGTGCTTAGTTTTTGTCAATCATGGTGCTGGGCATTAGGACCAAACATCTCCACTTTGGTCTTGTCTGTCCAAAGAGCATGGTTCCAGAAGTCTTGTGGTTAATGTATATAACCACACACATGTAAATCTGCAAATTTAAGCCATGCTGGTCTTTTTAGAGAGAAGGGGCTTTCACCTGGCAACCTTTCCAAACCAGCCATACTTGCTCAGTCTTTGTCTCGTGTTATGAACTATGAGTTTTAACATGGTAACTGAGGCCTGTAGAACCTGAGATGTAGCTCTTGGGATTTTTAAAATTTTTCTGAGCAATGCACAGTCTGACCTTGAGATGAATTTGCTGGGATGTTCACTCCTGAGAATATTGTGTCATTGGGTAAATATACACCTGAATATTCCAGATCAAAAAACTGCCAAAAAGTCTGCTTGTGTAGGTGTTTTGGCAGTTTTTTGATCATTTAATCAGTTAATCAAATTCATTTGACTAACAGCCCCCTCTTAATTCCTATGAATATGTTAAGGGTGTACTTTTTGTGAAATTCTTCTGTATCACATGACTTTAACTGTCCTATAGATCTCTTGGCCAATGTATATTTAACATTAGTATTTCAGATACCACCCACCACCTTAAGGAAACTCTTCAGTAGAAGAAAAACAAAGAAATATTGATATAATTATAGGACAAAGTAGGTTTAATTTGGAAATTGAACACTTAGTAACCCAGTTCACTCTGTCATAATTTTCAGAGAGTAAACTGGAAGCTTTGACAGGCTTCTAAAGCCTGAATAGAGCAGAGCCATCCTCTCTATCTGTGACAAACCACTGAACCCCGACCAGTTTAACTGATCCTTTCTAGAGCTGAGTTCTCCCGTGCTCTTATCTGTAGGAGTGTGTTGATGTGACTGTGTCATGATAATGAAGTTAGGGCCACAGAAGCCTGTCTCAGTGACTGAGTGATCGCCTGCAGGTCTTCTGCCACTACCCTCATTCATCACAGCGATGATAGTTTTCTCTCCGTCTCTTCCCCCTCTCTTTCCCTGCCTCTCTCTTACTCACCATCTTTCCATCTGTCTCTCTTTCTCCATTCGCAGTCCCCTCATTTGCATTTGTACCCTTTCTGCTCTTCATTAACACTTGATAAATGCCGCTGTGCAAAAAGGTTTCCTTGAAGTCATTTACTGAGTGAGTCATGAATATTTCCTCCACCCCTGCTCAGCCCCCACCACACCCATCATACACAGTCATTTTCTGACTGTACGGCTGCAACACAGTTTTAATGCAGGTCATCTGTCAGACACCCACTCCTTATTATCTGTTACCTCTATAGATGTGGCACAGTCCTCGACAGCGGCACCTAATTTCAGCCCTGAAATATGTGAAACCTTTGTGGACACCCAGTAGATTGGTGGACTGACACCATGTATGTCTTTCTGCCTCTCATTCACCCCACATTTGAGGGGCAGGGCCAGAAGGGTGGCTGATGCATGGTACAGACCTCGGAATGGCCAGAGTCAGAAGTAAAACCTTTCAAAGTATCCTTGATGAAAGACTGGACAGAGTTAATGAATACTGGGATGTACAATGACCCTGAACTTCTACAAGTAGGACTATGAGAATATGAGATTTCCACTGCATGATTATAGTGGTGCATTCATAAAAATGACAATACTGGGAATTTTAAAGAAAAGAAAGAGCGCAGTGCTTCATGGATGAAGAGGTTTAGTGAAGGGATAATATGAACTGAGTGACTGAAGGGCAGATGTTAAACAGTGGCATATAAAATCAGAACACACTCTTAACGTCCAACTACCAAATCACCAACAAAACACATAGCAGATGTTAAAAAACACCCAGAAACTGTTTTTGACTGTAAAGACTATAATTCATTAATACCCTAAATAAAGCAAATGGTAAAATTATGACTTGAAAAAGCTAGAATGAAAATATATGCAGTACACAAAGTATCATGAGGCTAAAACAGAGCAGCAAACTAAAGTTGTTTATTCAGACCGTGCACACACCACAGACATCTCTGTGAGGAGCAGAGTTTAACAGAGCAGCTAGCAATAGCTAAGAGCTTTCCAGAGAGTGATGAAAGTAAGTCTATAATCTTAACTATTATATATGATCATATGCCCATTTGTCATGTGTTATGCATTTTTCATTATAGACAGTACTGGTACAGTGCTTAACAAATTTGTTAGATCATCTATCATGAAAACAAATATTTTAGAAATTTGTCTAAAACCTCTTTAAAACTTTAAAAAAAAAATCATATATTGTTGTTTATTAGGCTAAACTGAATTCACAGATTTTATACCCAAATTTGAGCCGACACAATGCCAATACAAAATAATCAAGCATAACACACAACCACTAAAACTGTTTTTGTCGAGGATTGCAAGTACATGACTGTGATTTGTTGTGTTAATCAAAATTATAACATTCTCTGATTAATTCTTTTAGCTTTTTTGTAAAACAGTAAATTTGAAAAAAAAATCATATATAATAATAATTTTAGCATTAAAACTATTTCAGTTAAGGAGCTTTTGCAAAATGGGGGATTAACCATTACAGAAACTTGACAATAATTTTGGTAATTACCAGTATTGTCAATTTAGAGGAGCTGTTACATAAATATGATATTGGGTGGTAGTCTAAAAAAAATTCTTAAGCACTGTATATTGCAACTTCTCAAATTATGAAAAATAAACAAAAATGGGAGCAAAGCTACGCCAGGTGTCATATAACAAACTCAAAAGATCTTATAAAAAGACATATAGTGTAGTCATAAAGGTAACAAACGCCTCCAAAAAAGATACCAAACAACCACAGAGATGCAAAACAAATAGAGATGATGCTTACACACATTTTCGCCTAACTGTCACATGCCCATAACAAATGTTATTTGTCTTTACCGATGTTGGTCAGGAGAAAACCAAGGAAGAAAGCAGGTCTCATATTCCAATATTATGGGATTCTTTTTTCTCAGGTGATTTCTGTTTAAAATAATAGGTTGATCCCAGTTTTTATTTTATCCTTTCTGTTTTTGGTTTCCAACTAAAAACAAGGATTTTCAAACCACTTTGGCTGTTTTATTCAACTGAACATATGAAATCTGAGTTTGTGAACCATGACAGAACCAGGCCTCCAGTGTGAAAATACAAATGTAATTCAGAGAACATGGCCACGTCATTTATAAAGTCTTGTGTGTCAGTGGTCTTTTTTAGAAAAAGAACTTTTACTGGCTAACTTTTTTTTTCCTTTTTCTGTCTGTTACTGCTCTTTCTCCTCATGTGCCCTCATTTTGCACTTTGCAGGAGCCATTAATCTAAAGTACGGTCTCTCATGCATTAACCATTGCCTCCCATTAGATCTGCCGTCTCTCACGGAGGAAGAGCTGAGGTGTTGGGAGACAGACTGAGTACAGGGCCCTGATGCTTTTACAACAACCCTAAAGAAGGCAAGCCATCTTGTCCTTATTAGCATCTTGCTCAGTTGCACCATCAGCAAAAGTTAGCATCTTCCAAAAGGGGGTTTTCACATTAGCAGTACCAAGGGGAACAAGATGACACACACTTTCATGAACCTAATGACTCGTACGCTAATTGTGATTGGTTGATTTGCTGCATCGTTGCCAGATGGAGTGCTGATTGAGGCTTTTTGATGTTGGGAATATAAATTTTAAAATATAATCACATCAAAAAATGACCTTCGCAACCCTTCTGCACCTGTTGCCTAAGTCATTAGCAAAGTGTTTTGATGTTTTGCTCTGTGTAAATAATTTAAATCATCACTCCAACCATATCTTTCTACACTGCAAGGGGGATATTTGCAGACAGAGATGAACGTTAGCTTACTGCTGTCTTATCCGCTGTGTTGGGGGGGTTAATGCGTAGCTTTGCTGTCAGAAAGATTATTTCTACAGAAATATCTGTAGAAATCTACCTTGAACAGTGAACAGCACTTTTCAAAGGTAAGCCAGCTCCATGGCCACAAAGGTGAACTCAACTTTTAGCATAGTGAAACAAATAGTCTGGAATTTGAGCAACAACGTGCCAAGGTTACATGTCCTGAAGGGCAGAATGGGGGGTAAACAAACAAAATAAGGCTTCAAGCATGGGGGTCTCTTTGTTGATTTGTTTTTCTATATACACACACACACACACACACACACACACACACACACATATGACTTCTGACATCTGACAGTTAGAGCTCCATTGTGGTCCTGCTGATTATATTTGCAGCAGGTATCAATTAGCCCCAGCAAAAGACAGATTTGACACAGTTGCTATTAAATTAAGTACAGGTGACTGCCTGTATTTTACTAAAATGGTGCATCGTAATTGCTCATTTAAATCATTTGCTTAAACACTAGCACTGGCAAACACTGTTTTGTCTGTTCATTGTCCCAGTCAGATGCCATTTAATAAAACCTCCTTTGTGTGAACTGACATACAAAACCTGAGTGCTGTATTTTTTTTTTTTTTTTTTTTTATTTGAAAAAACAAATAATTCTTAGTTTTAGTTGCATTAGGCATCCACTGCCTTCTTATGTTAAACTTAGCATTTAGATGACATTTACATTTCTTAATTAAAGTCATTCTTGTGTGGCGTGTTCATAATTGTGTCTTAACTACAGACATGAATTTAGTCCATGTCTGTAGTTAACATCAAATCAGTTAACAACAGACCTACAGAGATACATGTTTGTTCTGCTGCTAATTTGTGCAGTGAGGCAAGTAGCAACATTAAACTTAGAGGTGGTGAAGGATTTAGTTTTACCAGTCACCACACAGGGGCAGTTGTGGCTCTGGTGATAGAGCAGGTTGAATGCCAATCGGAGGTCAATGTGTCAAACCTCTGCTCCTTCACTTCACGTACCAAATATTCTTGGGCAAGATACTCAAGGCAAGTTGTCCTTGATTGATCAAAGTCAATCCCCAACACGATACTTTTCTATAAAGTATCGTGTTGGGGATACAGCAGCAGCCAGGGGGCTACTCCCATACTCACAAAAGCTGGAGTAAACAGATGAGGACGAAATTATTAGTCTCGCCTATGAAATTTAAAGTTTTGTCAAAAATTTACCCAGGTGCTTTTTCAACAGAACAAGGGATTTTAAACATAGCATTTCTAGACAAAGCCGTTTTCTTTAGAAAGGATCAATTATTTCTATTTGTGTCAGGGTGTGGGTAGGAATCGGAACCAAATACAGGACTCTTCTGAAAGAAACAGTGAATTTATTTACAGTGAAAAGGTAACAAGCAAATATGTACAAGTCCAGGCACTGTGGTTCCCCAAGATGATCTTCCCCCACAGTGCTCATGTCTATCAATAGTGAATTAACAACCTCCAACCTCCTGTTCCAATCCGTGGCTCCGCTCCCGTGAAAACACACTTCGCTTCCGAATTCCTTGTGAAGATAAACACACATAGGTTAGCTAGGCAATCCTTTCTTCAAGCAAGGTTTTTCACAGCACTAATCCACGGCTGTACTGACAAGGTAAACTCAACAATCCAGCATTGACTTTAGCTCAGCCACACTGTTAAATAGGGCGCTCCTGATGAGGGCAATCAGCTGCAGCTGGTGACGGCTGATGAGCGGCAGGTGTGGCTGCTTCGGGAACACTTCCGGGAGCACAAGCGTAAACAAACACACATATAACAGGGAAACAGGGAAAAGGAGGGAGAACAACAAAACACCACAAACACCGATGCAACGGGCAGGTCGGCCGGCGAGGACTGCCAGACCATGACAACTTGTACACAATAACAGAAACAGTCTTTAAGTGATGATGTATGAACCCTGCTTCTGGGGCCAAACTACTCTGCGTTTCTTTAAGCTGTTGTGTTTTGAACATGTTTTAATGCTTTGTATCTTGTTCTATTTAATCTGAACAAGCCCCTAAAAAAGGCAGTGATCGCTGTCGGCCTCCCTCGGTTTTTATTACCACTGTTCGTTTTAAAGCTCAGTTTATAAAACCTTATGATGTAACTACAGCCGAGCCCATGCAGCAGTATATTAATGACTAACCTCGTATTGTGGATGGATTATCTCAGTGTTCTCCTGACTGACGTTTGGTTCGTTTACAGCATCCTGCCATAAAATTGCATTTGTCCCTAACCATCGGGAACCTTCATGTTAATGTTTATTGAATGGAAAAAAGTTAGCGTTCATCCTCCAGCTTCACTGTGTTTATATCATGCTAAAAATAGCTCTGTAGCTAGCCACTACATAGCACATCATTATATACCAGCTAGCGCAACTTCAGCAACCCTACAAACGTCGACATTTATGTCAGAAGTGATAGTAGAGCCGTATGTTTTAATTTTTTCAGAAATCCCTCAGGCAGAACATGGTATATTATGTTTAGGTGGAAACTAGCGAGTTAACTCCCTGCTAACTTCTAACTCCGTTAACTTTCACAAATTCTGTTTTCATGGATGCCTGGATGTTAAACTTAATTGTTACACCTGGTAGAGCAGCCACACTGATCATTTTATTACAGATGAAAGAATTTAGACAGTTTGTAACTCTCAGTGATGCTGTAGTGTTTGTTTGACTTTGGGACCTGAAGTGGAGTTTGGACCCGCAAATGGCTAATGACGTCAGACTTAAAGACTGGATAGCACTTCTTCATCCATTTTCTTATTTTGCTTACATTTTGTGCTTAGCATTAGTTTCTATTCTTGCCCCATGCTGGTCTCGATCCAGCAGACTTGCTCTTCACAGCAAACACATGAAGACAGATCCCCCTCCCCAATTCTCCCTCTCATCTCTCCAGAGAAGAAAGAGCAGCATCCTCTGAGCAGGAGACTGATTTTTCTGATATGTGATTCAACAAGTCCATTAGAGACTGATTTATGCTCAGAAAACAGCTAAATAATGCTAAAATATATATTGTCATTTAAAAAAGTCTTTCTTAATCACCTTGTAGTATGCAGATGTAGTATGCTGCAAAGTGTGGATGTGCCACTAGAGGCATTTCATGTGCAAATACGCTTTGCTAGCAAAGGTTTAGATTTCCTTCGCTGCTCTGTATCAGTCTTGTGTATATCTGTGTTTAGTCTCATAATGGTGATTCAAACTGTAATCCTTAAATACAGCAATCTGCTCTCTACTAGAGGTGGGTGGATAGATCCAAATATCGATAGTATCGATACCAACACTAGTATTGGTATCGGATCGATACTAGCACGATTGGATCGATACTTTGCTTTTATCCTCCAACTTCAGTATGTAGCCCGCTGAACTGTGTTATTTCTTTCTTTTGAAAAAAATAAACCTCAAACATGCACTATGAAAAATGTTTTTGTGTGCTTTAAAGACAGAAAAATTTACATTCCAGGTCTCCAAAAACCCAGTTGCAAAAGACATGAAAAGCTGGAAGGTGTGTTTTGTTGTGTTAACTAATTATTGTGGAAAGTAACAATCACAGTGATATAGTGGTGATTAAAATGTGTTCAGAATTTGCACATTGAGAATTCATCTCATAAGTCATGGCACACTACTCTTCCCCCAGTTAGCTGTCTGAATAACTTAAAATTATTGGTACTGATATCGGCAATACTGGCCCTGTATTTACTTGGTATTGGATCGATACCAAAATTTGTAGTGTGGCACAGCATTGCTGTGAATGAGGGAAAGTGTGAATGTTGAATGTTTTTGTTGAAATGTCCAGGCAAGTGTATACATGTTATACGTGTTCAAATAGCCTCAATTAACACACAACTTCAGGGGTTTTTTTTAATTTCTATCTGATAATTCTTCATAATTAAACAATAAGAACAAGTAGTCTGATGTGCTGTAATCATTATGAAGCTATAATTTGAAATACAATAACACAT
>VVHJ01048129.1:0-10270 GCA_015107715.1 Tylochromis polylepis | reverse complement strand
AAAGAGGTTGGGTGCGTCACTGCGAAAGGCAGGGGAAAACACTAATTAGCCAAAATGTCTGAGTGACTATTTACACACTCGCAGGATAATGTCACAGTCTTACTTCAACAAGAGCTGAGCTGAGCTGAGCTGAGCCCGAGGGGGAGGGGGGAGTCCGCAGAGTAGTAGAGTTGCTGGGCAGAGAGGCAGGCAGGTGAGCGTGGAGGTGACCAGAGTAATCCAGCGAAAATAATCCAAAATCCTCAACGAGTAGATCCTGTCCCGGAAACTACTGGGAGCGAAAAAGGAAAACACAAACGTTATGGCCACGAAAACGCAGACAAAGTCATAAACTGACGGTAAGTTTGCAGACGATCTGGCGAAGTGTGACTGAGAACGCTGGCCTTAAAAACCTCAGCTGGCTCAATTACGCCCAGGTGCCGCTAGTAGGGATGACGCGCAGACTCCCCCCAGAGGTGGAACTCCAACCTCCACACTCCCACGGACCATGCCAAGTGAACCAAAACACAAAATCTGACAGCATGGTGTTACAGAATGCTGCACACTACAGAGACAGACTGGGCCTTTGCTCTATAGTTTTCATTTTGGCATTTTGTAAAAGTCTTTGTAGAAAAATGTAATGGGAGCAAAAAGCACTGGTTAATGCTCCACTCACTGCAACAACTAACTCCGCTGACCATGACCTGTTGCCTTGTGTCTTTTAATGAATAACTCTTCTCGATCATCCCTCCAGTGCTCCAAATTGAGTTCCAACAAGTTACATTAAAACGCCCCCCCCATCGTTCAAAAAAAAAAGAGGTAACCAAGGAAATTTCTCTTCTACCAGGCCCAAGATGGCTATGGATATGCCTTTTTTAGTTGTAAACTCTTAGCCTTTGAACCAGTAAGCCTTCACACTTTTTCATTTGAATTGTCACTATTCTATATTAGCATTTGTGTGACAGACATAATGTTCATTAATCCACAATGTTGGACCATGTTCTGATGAATCTGCAGGCACTGATGCCAGTAAGAAGAAATGCTGCATGTCACACAGTACACACTTAACTAGCATATAATATCTGTATGTACTATAGGAAATACCAGATAATGACTGAAGGTTACTCTACAGGAAAATAAATTTTTTAAATTACTCCAATTGAGGATTCTTCTAAAAACTGGGGTCGACCGGGACTGATGCACTAAATTAGAGATTTTCCAAAAAGCCATATGTTGGTATAGATATATGCAAATTATTGTTATAAAATTTTTAAAAAGAGGTCATAAGGCTGTGAATCATCAAGCAGCTCTTCTATGAACATAGCACTGAGTCTAATGCTGCTGTGCTCCCCTGACCCCCCAAGCAGGGAGTGCACATGGAAAAAAATGTATAATTTTGAAGGTCTCCTGGTGCTTTGCACATTCTCACTGTTTTCATACTTGAGAATGACCTCCTGAATGGGCACCATGAGGAGAGAAACTGGAAAGATAGAAAACAAGGGAAAGTTATGAGAAAGATGAAAATTACCTGAAGGTGTCCACTTCTTCCCAATGAAATATACAGCTTTGACTGAGAGAATGTTTTTTTTCTTTCAAGCTCCAGGCTTGGCAGCATAGAGTATACTGCTCCCATTGTTGTTTCTGCCAGTTCTCTAAAGTTTGAGGTATAACAACATCCACTGGTGAGAATAACACTTTGTTTCATTGGTGCACTTTGGATCTGTGCTGTGAAGAAAAAAAACTAAGAGATGTGGGCAACACCTCAGCATGAACATGTCAAAGGTGGTTTAAGTGGAAAAAGTAGGAAAATCAAAAAGCACAAAGGAAAAAGAAATCAGCGTTGTTACGTAATGTACACTCTAGAGGGTAAGCATTTGGACAGTTACACAGTTTTTGTTCTCGAGGCTCTGTGTTTCAGAACATTCAGTTTAAAATAAAATCTAAGATGCTCAAGTAACATTTAGTAGATGAGCATCCATTACTGCAAATGCTTTGCAAACCATTGCATAAAAGTTTATTGTAAATTTATATTACAATACACTAAACTTCGAAAGGGAAGGTAAGGATTTTTCTCTTCCTCCTAAAGTATATATCTATCTATTATCCATCTATCTAATGAAAGTATAGGAATTGTGGTAGCATTATTCAGAAGGATGAAGACAGAAGATATAAGTAGTGAATAGTATGGATTCAGCTTCATTTTCCAAAATGACTCGGTCTTGTCTTAATGTTGTCATGCAGTCATTAAAAACATACTGGAAGCAGTTATTATGAACAGTAGTTATGTTTTAAAATTATTCCTTATCAATGACAGCCTGATCAGTAAGGTAACACCTTCTAAGTATGTAAAACTGCAAGCTGAGCAGATTCTGAAGTACAATGAGTATTGTAAGATCCAGCAATAAAATACAAATAAAGTTAAAAACGGGCACAAAAATGAGGTATTACAGGGAGGTAGGGAGGTGCATATTTTAAATAATATTTTAGTTGGTAAGACTTTTATGGTTTTCCATGTAAACCCTGTTTACAAATCTTATCAACGCTACAGTGAACATACTTGTAAGCACTCGTGTCACCTTAACTTTCCTGCAACACCTCTGCAGTCACGTGGTGTTCTGCTCAGCGGGCATACAGTTATGCCTTCAAGCTTTCTTGGTGTTCCAGATTTCGTTTAACTTCTATAAATCCCCTAAACTGCCATTTCTTAATGATGGGTTAGTCAGTGGAAATTGCAAGCTGGAAGCTTTGATTTCTTTTTATAGACTTCCTCTGCTTTGCGGGCTTCAATTAGCTTTCATATCCAGTCAGCTGCCTTAAAGAGCCCTTAGTTGCTGAGTGTCACCACAAAGTTTGAAGAGTAAAAGCATTCATCAGCCCAGGAGTTGTCATCAGTTAACAGTTTCAGTTAACATCTTAATCAGCCTTACATTTCATCAAAGCCCAAACAACAACAACAACAACAACAATAAGAAAAAGAAGACTGATTTTATTTTATTTTTTAATGAAAAAAACAATTTTTGCAGAATTTATATTTAGTAATTGTTTTAAACAAAATCAACAAAATCCATAATTTGTACAAACCTTTGTATACAACCTGTATACGTGTACAATCAAAGATATATGTAGTAGCTGTACATAAAGAAACAAAGTAAATAAAGGCAGCTGATGTTCTGTCTAATACCGACTAAGATCAATTTTTATACACCTTATAAAGTCTTGATGGCTTTATAGACTTGATTCACTTAAACATCTTATTAAATTAATTTTCTGAATCCAAGTGAGAAAAAGAAGGAAAACTTCTACAATACGTAATTTTTTTTTAAATAGCTTTGACGTTATAGAGTTACTTGTCACATGGTAGTGTTTTTGTGTTACCTAATATAACAAATGGCCATGGCCACCATGACAGCGTCCAGTGGTTTTTGTGCTCTCATTTTAAATCACTGACTAAAACTTTAAACACATCTAACCGTGGCCATATATAGATCGTGGGTGGAGTGCTAAGCTCAGTAACACTGACAAGTGCGGTCACCAAAGTGCAGTGACAGATGCTAGCAAGGGGCATGCACAGATGCAGTATTAGTATTGTGTTAAATTGTGTAAGCACTGGTGCACAACTGAAGCAGATTTATTGCAGTTTGATTTTGTAATTAGTTTTTTTTAAATTTCATTTATTTTTATTGTGTTAAATTGAAGTAGATTTGCTGATTTTCACTGAAGTTTTGACTGGAAATGCTTCATTTTAGTTGAGTTTTTATTAGTTTCACTGTCAGTTTGTAGTATACAGGTATTTTCCAGACTTAAAAAGTTTAGAAAAATGTAAAAATACTAACACAGCACTTTGTGAAGGCCATTCACTCACATTCATTTCTGCTTATGGAGCCTCAAGTAATCACTGTTTTTTTGTCTTGTTTTGTCTTTTTTTGTTTTACCTTCCACGCTTTTAATGACGACACTCTGCTTGAATTTGAATTCTAATAAAGGACTTTTACTTTAATTCTAACAGTTTTAAAATGTGTTCTAGTTTTTCTTTCTTTTATCATGAACAAATCAGGACCCCAAGACAAGAAGACATATCCAGACATATCTATGTCCTTCTCAAGTATTCAATCGAAGAACAGCTGCCATTGGCTATTCCACATTGGCTTTTTTAGTATGGAGGTTGCTGCTTGCTCAGTGGTGTATTTCTCATGACATTGGTTGTAACTAGAGGCAATATTAGGCCTTCTAAAAGCAAATCTCACCACAAGCCATGAGATTATTTTCAGTGGTTATGTAGAATATAAATTAAATAAAAGAGTAAAACTGATTAAACTTGATTTTCTTGACTTATCTTTTTTTTCATGGTCCCTGGGTTTTATCTCATTTTGGTTTTATATTCAGTTAATATAGCAGTGTGAGAGTGTCTTTCCAAGATTTATTGTTTAGATTTTGTGTCAGCACATTCCTGCTCTGTTATTGTACAGTGAGCTATAGCATGAAGGAAGTTCAATATGGCCAGGGTTTCTTTGTAACAAAATCTAAAATCCCTGTCAGAGGTTACAAGTATCCAGACAGTGTTTATCAAATTTGATTTTGAAAGCCTCAGGTTCTATATGCATTCACATAAAAGGGGGCATTTCACACATCATTTGACTCTTCTTCTGCATAAAATGATCCCTGTGAGTGCCACCTACTTCAGTCAGATGATGAAGATGATAAATGGTGCTAAAATTCTCTAAAAAAAAAACCATGCAAATATAACAATAAAATGCAACACTGTTACAAATAAATAATTCATGAGGAAAATAGTTAACCTTAGGTTTTTGTCCACAGAGCAGTAGAATACAATTTTTATTCAGGTTAATTATGTTAAAACAGTTGTTTATTTCTTAAGTGATGGCTCCACATTAGACCTCTGACAGTTCAAATCCTATACATTTAAATATTAAAGAGTCTGTCCTATAGCCAATTAAAGGAGATGGGATAATTGTGATGATAACTGTAACACTTACCTTAATGTCATGGAAGCCGCTCTTTAATTTTGTCAATACTGTGCTCTTCTCATGACCATTGTATCATTATTACTTATGGAATAGTTTACCACTCCATTAACAGGTGCTAATTAAGAGGCTAAATAAATTTAGCAATTAGCATTTAACTATAGTAAAACAGTAAGTTTAAAAGAAGAAGGGAATGCCATTTCATTGACACTGAAGAAAATAAACCAATCTCAGCTCAAAATGTGTGAAATTATAAGTAGACTCTGGTGTCCTGCCATCTGTAGCATGCCCTACTCTTAATGTGTTAGCAGGCTGTTGTGAGAAATACATGAGTACAAAGCTCAGCTGAGCCATGCAACACCTGAGACTCATAGTAGAAAATTCCAGTAGAAAGTTTGCCAGGAATTAGTAAATGCCAAGTCCTGACTCCTGCACATATACAAGAATTCTTGTATTATTTTCAGGGTACTACAACTTGTTTTTTGCTTCACTGCTCAGTGTTGATTTTTTCTGTCTTGTTTGTTGTTAGACATTCATTTTTGGTGAATAAAACTAAGTGCATTAAACTTAATTGTTAAGCATTTCTTTTGCTATACTGAATCAGTGTTGAAAATACAGGATACAAGAGCAAAATGCATGGTAAAATACAGAGCTGGTCCTGTTTTGAGAGATATTTGTGTTTTAACTAGTACAGTCTTGAAAAGAACAGCATCTTTAAGGTCTTCTTGTGGATTAAACCACATCTGAATTTTTCTACTAAAAATAATTCCTTAAAATTGTTTAGATCCAATTTTTTAAATATGTGGGCATCTAATCGTATGTAAATTTCTATTCCTGAGCTGGAAAGGAAAAGCCAGTGCTTAATTCCTAAATCAGGAGGTTTTAGAGCGGAAATAAAGCAACACCATCGTCACAGAACATATTAATCCTTGTTGGAAAGGTGTTTCATAGTAGCATAATGAGTCGTGGTCAACTAGCTTCATTTCACCTGTCCTCTGTTTCACCGTGACACACAACGAACAGAGCAGAGGAAACACACACACACGCACACACACACACAAAAGAGCAGAACCAATTTTCAGCCTGGGACTTTTATATTTGAGGCCAGCCTTTTTTTGTTGGTGGAAGTAAGATAAAAGAAGCAACACTTCAGTTCTTACTATATTTATTGTTGATGTATTTTGTCAGTCTCCTCAGCAACACTATCCTCTGTTTGTTACTCAGGAATCTTCTGCTAGGCTGCTGTATCACTGCTTACTGTCTGTGTCACTTTCCTTTTCCCCTTCTTTCAACATCAGACTCATCTGTACTGAAGCACATTAGGACAGTCACAAGACCACAGGGACTGCAATTTAATCCACAGACAGTCAGTTACCCATCATTAAATGTTAAGGTATTAGCCATTCATTTGATTCTGTTTATTATTTTTTATATGTACCACACAAATATATTCATTATTCACATTTTGACCTCCTTGATATATGTTTTCTTTTGATAACTCTACATCTTACTATAATGATCGTAGTGTATGTATGTTTGCTCCCTCACTTCTCCTAAATGCGTTAATCAATCTGGATGAAACTTACAATATAAAATGCCTATGGTACCAGGATTATTAACATCTATACTGTATATCATTTGGGATTTTTATAACACTCACATAGCTGACAATAAATGAACATTATGTATACATTATGCATACATTGTTTGTTGTACATACTTTACAATCTTTGGGGTAACAGGTATGTATTTTTACGCATATCTATAAATGATGGTTCATTAAGCAGTAATAGTGCCTGGATGGATTACTGTGTCTACATAATGATCTTGCAAAGAACAAGGACATTACATTTATATTTCATTATTCATTTGTTTGGTGTTTTTGAACAGCCATTTTTGCCATCTAACTATGTAAAGTGATACAATGAAGATAAAAAGAATAACATGATGAATTAACATGTCTGTATTTTCATACAATAGCAAAGTGAACAAGTGTCACAGGCCTTTTAAAAAAACCACCCTTAAGGTGGATTTGCTAGTTTTTCTAAGCTGAAGTAGTGAGGTGAGGACCCAAATGCAGAAGGAAGGAGGCAGAATCTTCCGACAGAAATTGATTGTTAAAAGCAACAACAACAACAAAAAAAGTCCAATACAAACAAAGTAAGAAAGATGGAACACGGAACCAAAAACATAAGAACACACGGGAATCCAGAAAGATAAACACCGGGAGCCGAAAGTGAAAAGGGCAGCACGAGAGAGAACATGAAAACACAACTTGACAAAGAGGAACACACAGGTGAAGACAAGTGGGCAAGACTGACAATCACAAAGGAAGGAGAAACAGCAAGGAAAACTAGAACCAGATACACAACAGAAAACAAACCTTCAATGGAAACAGGAAGTGCCCCAAAAACAAATATTAAACACAGAGCCAGGAAGACTCAGAGAACAGACCAAAAGAAAGACCACACTGAGGGAGGAACAGACAGGAAAACATTGAGTCCAAAAATTCAAACACACAAAAATAAAAATTAAAAACAGAAAGCAAAACTCCTAATGAACACAGATCCAACACTCAAAGTATCCCAATGCTTGGGACCATGGTTCATATAGAATCCATTTACCCCCTGTGCTCCCCATTGGGTTGTTTTTGTTGTTGGTTTTTTTTGGTTTTTTGCCTTAATTGCCTTACTTAACTGCCTTAATCCTATTTCATATTTTATAAGTTCTTTTATACATAGATGTTCTGCATATGATGTTATATGCATTTTCTCACATTACATTTTCCTGTGAACTATATGTCCAGCTATTGTGTTGGTGAATTTCTAATGTTTCAGTTATACACTGTCAGATTAGACAAAAACTGAAGACCCTAATGAAAAAATAAATGATGCGATACCTACATGATGCATGTGGTGCTCTTTTTAAGAGAGTGACTATGCCACAGTATGCAGCTGCTGATTGTGAGCACAGCTGCAGCTGCTCTTCCTGCTGTGACGGGGAAGCTGTGGCAGGATTTGTGGTTATTTTTCTGACTTCTCCTTCTGATCTGGATGTGGTTCAATCTATAATGCTATGGATATGTTCAGCTGTATTAAGCGTCGTACTTTTGGAAATTATGCTGGTTACAAACATACAGTAGCTACAGGGCAATGCTCAGTCAGCAAAATCATCACAGCAACAACCACTGCATGTCGACAGTGATATAACCATGAATAGCAAACATGTCACAACCATATTTTTAACAACCACAGCCACCAACACTGACAGCTGTGCCATTCCAGCGTCTGCGGTCATAATGCCAGATTGTCTATCTTGGCAGCAGTATGTGAGACAGGACTGGACGCATACTTTTTTCATTCATGAAGTACATCTGTAACACATCACAAATTTCATCAAATGTTTCCTTAGTGAAAGAACAGGAGAAACCATTACAATCAAAATAATTCATTTGATTTATTAAAAAAAGATACAACAAAAAAACAATTTTACTTCTTGTATTTTTATTTATGTTTTAAATGCTTTCAACTCTAAACAGAAGCAGCAATATTACCTCCATGGTAAATTGATGTTGACAGTAAATGAGCTGCTGTTGCTGTAGCTGTGTGGCAGGGGTTCTGTCATCTTGAGATATTGTGTAAGCAGATGTTGTACATTTATCTTATCTTACAGCATTTTTTTTTTGTTTTTACTGATGATTAGTTTGTTTTAATTACACTGAAAAATATATAGCAACATTAGAATTAAATATAACAACAGTGGGGGAAAGAATTATTTGGTCCCGTGCTGAATTTGTAAGTTTGCTCACTTACAAAGAAATGAACAGGTTATAATTTTTATGGTAGTTTTATTTTAAGAGAGAGAGACAGAATATCAACCAAGAAAAAGTTAAATTAATTTCCATCTCACTGAGTAAAATAAATATTTGATCACTAAGCAAAACATGCTTATTTCTTAGTACTTGGTGGACAACTCATTGATGGCTAGCCCAGTGGTACGATGTGTCTTGTAGTTGGTCAACAGGTTTGCACACATCTCAGGAGGGATTTTGGTCCACTCCTGTTCACAGAAACTCTCTAAATTCTTTAGGTTTCATGGCTGACACTTGGCAACTCCAAGCTTCAGCTCCTCCACAGATTTCCTGTAGGACTGAGGTCTGGAGACTGACTAGGCCACTCTATAACCTTAATGTGCTTCTTCTTTAGCCACTCCTTTGATGCCGTGGCAGAATGCTTTGGGTGATTGTTGTTGGAAGACCCATCCACAATCCATCTTCAGTGTTGCAGTTGAGGGAAGCAGGTTCTTGTCCAAGATTTTACTTTACATAGTCCCTCAATGTGGTGAAGTTGTCCTGTACCCTTGACATAAAAGTATAATGTTTCCACCTCTGTGCTTGACTGTAAGGATGGTGTTCTTTGGGTCATACTGAGCATTTCTCTTCCTCCAAACATCTGACCACAGAACTTTCTCCCAAGCCTACTCTGAATCATTCAGATGTTCACTTGCAAACTTAAGACTGACCTGTTCATATGCCTTCTTGAGCATAGGGATTTTGCAGGTCCTGGAAGATTTCAATTGATTACAGCATAGTGCGCTAAGAATGGTGTTCTTCGAGACTGGTGGCAACTGCCTTCAGATCATTACCAAGCTTTTTCAGTGAAGTTTGGGCTGATCCACTATCCTTTTTATGATTATTCTCACCTCATGAGGCAAGCTCTTACATGGAGCTCCAGGGTGACTTGACAGTCATTTTATATTTCTTCTATCTCTGAATAATCGTACCGGCCATTGTCACCTTCACACAAAGTATCTTGTTGTTCTTGTAGCCCATCCCAGCAGCAAGATCACTCCAGCTTCAAAGATGTTTTCTCTCATCACACGTGGGTTTACAGTGTTTATTCCCTGACTTTGTCACATTGTGGTTGTGCTGTATTTCAGGTGGAAAGGTTTTCCAGTGTTGTAATTATTACATTATTATGACATTATTAGTACATCAGTGACCTCCTGACCCAGTATGAACCTCCCAGATCCCTCAGGTCATCTGGATCCTGTTTTTTTATCAGTTCCCAGAGTCAGAACCAGACGTGGAGAAGCTGCATTCAGCTTTTATGCTCCATATATCTGGAACAAACTCCCAGAAAGCCTCAGATCAGCTGAAACACTCAGTTTATTTAAATCCAGGTTGAAGACTCACCTGTTCTCAGCTGCATTTGAATAAAGCACCAAATCTGCACAGTTTTACTTTTAAGCTTAAATTTCAAAACTTACATTTTAACTACTGATTTTATCTACTGTTCCTTTCTCCCCCC
>VVHJ01048120.1:0-20616 GCA_015107715.1 Tylochromis polylepis | reverse complement strand
CTCACTATGTGTTCATAGACCTCTCTGCATTGAATCATATCTGTTATTAATCTCTGTCTCTCTTCCACAGCATGTCTTTATCCTGTTTTCCTTCTCTCACCCCAACCGGTCGCAGCACATGGCCGCCCCTCCCTGAGCCTGGTTCTGCCGGAGGTTTCTTCCTGTTAAAAGGGAGTTTTTCCTTCCCACTGTTGCCAACGTGCTTGCTCATAGGGGGTCATATGATTGTTGGGTTTTCTCTGTATCTATTATTGTACGATCTACTGTACAAATATTAAGCGCCTTGAGGCGACTATTGTTGTGATTTGGTGCTATATAAATAAAATTGAATTGAATTGAATTGAATTAACAAGAAAGTGAGAAATAAGCTGAACATTCACCTGGCTGACATTTCTTTATATTCACCTTCCACTTACTACAAAAGTACAACTTTGCATATATACAAATACGCACAGAAGGCCAGAAGACTGACGTTTTTACAGCTGTCAGGTGTTTAGCACATTTTATCAAACACATGCAGATTTGCCTTCTTCTGAGTCTGACTGCACAGAGATCAACACACACTATATCACATACGTCTTTGTTTGACATACACTGCAGAGCATGCTTTCATTTTAGTACACCAGACTAGGTGACAAAAACAGTCACGTGTGAGTGTGTGTGTGTGAATGGCAGTTCACCCAGAACCATCAAGACACATTCGTGAGAAACATGACACAGTATGAAAATGCTGGCTTTACCCAGTAAAGAGGCCAGTTTGCAAAACTGTGTGTGTGTGTGTGTGTGTGTGTGTGTGTGTGTGTGTGTATGTGTGAGTGAATGTGCATGGTTCTGGGCTTTCATTCAGCATGCGAGCCATTCAAATCATCCACGAGGCTTTAGAGTGAAGCTTTGGATGACAGGAAGCTGGGTGATATGGAGAGGCAGGCCAAAGGGAGAAAGACAGAGAGATAAGAAAGAGAGAGATGTGGCTCACTGGCACATCTACATAATGGTGGAAGCGACTGAGGTTGTGCATACAGTGCATGATAGCAGTTCCCATCTGTGGCAATAACTGGCCAGAGTGTTGATAGTGGGTCCTTTTAAACCGAAAGTTGGAGATCTTTCACAATATCACTAGTAGTGATAGTGACTGGCTGTTTGGCAGATCCAAGATTCTCTAAGCCAAAGTTGACCCAAATGATTTATTGCAAAACTTCAGGCTTTTAGTCTGTTATAGTGACTACTTTTACGTGTCAGTGCTCCTGTGTGTGAGGCTAAGGTCAGGTTGTAATTACTCTGCTTCACCACAAGAGGGGACCATTATCAAGTAAATAATCACAGATAAAACAAAAGAAATACCACCAGAATGCCACACTGACAAACAAAACTAACAAGGACAGCTGGAGAACACAGACTTTCTTTTCTTCCATATTTTTTTCCTAATGTATCCATCTATATATAGGCAGCCCCCAAAATAATGCCAAACGTCCCAGTCGCATTAAAGAAGGTTCGAAAGAAGAGTGGGATTGTTCCAGTGTGTTTATGACACTAATCAGTTGAATGTACTTTTTTCCTTCTTGCAGACAAAAATGCTGTATGCACAAGCAGCTAATCCACAAATGAACAGTTGTAAACATCCATTGGCCAGACCTACTGTTTGTTTGTCTGTGTGTGTGTGTGTGTGTGTGTGTGTGTGTGCGCGCACGTGTGTGTTTCTGCTGAGTCAAGCATGAGGTAAGAGCCAAGCAGCTTGTCTATGTTGAATTATTTACAGTTTGAGATACACTTCTTAGTGGCTGTAATCAGTCCTGTGAATGTATATATACATCTCAGTAAATAACATTGCCATGTAGAGTGTTTGTGTATGCACTGGTGTGTTGATGTGCACGCCATGGTATGTGGCAGGGACATGCACGTGGAAATGCTGTATGCTAAAAGCAGTGCGCCGGGCTAAGCTGAGCCGAGGCGGGCCGCAGGTGTGGCTGTGCTGTGATGCGAGGAGAGAGGTTGTGAGGGCGTGGAGGGTGGGGGTTATAGGCGTGGTCAAGGACGAGTAGCGAGGGACTTCACTTACCAGATATCTGTGGCTGGATGCCAGGCTGGTCATTGGAGCTGAGTAACTGGGCCTGGATGGTCTCTACCACACGCTTGAAGCGTCGGCTAGGCCCTGTTGAGAAACCGGTGGGGGTCCTTGTTATAATACAGACTTCATACTGTACCAACAGGGCTGCAAGAAGTACTTAAAAAAGGAATCCTAGTGTTGCAAGAGTGGTTTTCTTAAGGATAATTTCAATATTGTGTGTCTAATATTTAATTAATTTAGTGTTAGTATGAGCAATCCATGCGTTCAAGCTCAGCCAGCAATCACAGCAGATCAGCCCATGTAAGCTGACATCACCTGATCGTTCAGCTGATACCCTTCCTTCACATGCCATAGGCAAATCTCTGATGGCTGTTCTGTTCCCTTTTGGCTTTACGATACAGTCAGGATAAAAAGAAAGTACACTCTCTGTTAATTTTAAGGTCTTTTTATATCAGGAATTGAACAAAAATATCTAGTCTCCTAGGTCTTAAAATTAGGTAAATACAACATGAGATGAAAAACAACATGACATATTATGCTGTCATTTTGTTATTTAACAAAAACTAAGCTAAAATGCAGAAGCAGTATGTGAAACAGTAAGTGCAACCCACGATTTAGTATCTTGAGCAGCAGTAATTTGAGCTATTTTCTGTATGAATTTATCAGTCTCTCACACCACCTTCTTTGCCACCTTCACTTATGCACAGCTCTCTTAAGGTTCAGCATTTCAGGTTGACTTCCGCATTTGATTCTTTTCTTTTTTCAGCCAATATCTTGTAGAGTTGCTGGCTGTGTTTGGGATCATGTTCCTCCTGAATGACATAATTTTGGCTAAACTTGAGCTGTAGGACAGATGGCCCCAGATTTAACACTTTAATATTTGGGTATACAGAGAAGTTTATGGTCAACTCAAAAACTGCAAAGTTCCCAGGTCCTATGGTCGTAAAACAAGCCCAAATCATCAACCCTCCACCACCAACAGGACTTTGTGCTGTGTTCGTTTTTTGCCAAATGTGTCACTATGCAATAACATGCCAAACATCTCAACTTTGGCCTTGTGTGTCAAAAGGGCATTGTTACAAAAGTATTGTGGTACGTTCAGAACATACAAACATGAGGGCTTTCTCCTGGAAACTTTCCACCGAATAATCTTTCTCTATGTAGAATGATGGGGTTGAAATTGTTTGGAGAAGGCCTTTTCAGATAGATGGACAGCAACAACCACGCTATTCTAAGATCAGTCCTTGGCATTGTGTTAACATATACCTAAATGCACCACACCAGCAAACTACCAAAACTCCTGCTTTTATAGAGGTGGCGGCAATGGCTGATTAATTAATCGGTTTGATTATTAGCAAGTAGCAGGTAAACTTAATTTTTCACAGGACTACTTCTGTACTTTGGCTTAGTGTTTGTTAAATAAATAAAGGAACATTGTAATATGTCAAGTTTTGAAGTTAAACTGAGGCTATATTTACCAAATTTTAAGACCTGCTAAAGACTAGATTATTTTTATTTTATCCTGATATGTAAGTCCTAGGAATTACCATGAGTGCAGTCCAGTTCAGGGAGTGGACTAGTGTCCCACTGTCACATGGCAGGGCAGGTATGACTGCGCCTCCTGCCTTAGGCTTTTTAAACATACAGATGAACATACCTGAATAAATATATTTAATAACGTTACACTACAGAAACTTTAGTGCTGTTTTACTAGTCCTTCATTTTAAATCATTACATAATCACTTTAATCATTAATTATGGTACCCATTCATCAGAAACAATAAGAAGTTGCCAATACTATGTCTTTTATTATTTGACACTGTTGCATTATATTTTATTGTTGGACCTGCAGATATGAGTTGATTAATTAAAAAAATACTCAATGGATTTGTATTTATCAGTTTTAGATTTTTTTCCCCCTAATTTGGTCTTTTGTTGTGAGATAATAGAAACTTTGAGTATCAATAAATTATTTAAGTGAAATGATATGAAAATTCAAAGGGAAGACAATCGTCTGGGAAACTAACAGTAACTTACAGATATTTGAGTATGACAAGGAGCCACAACAAGACCACTAAAACAAAGATTTATAAAATTTTAATATGAAATATAACCAAGTCATCACCCTGACTCTAACCCTATACTATAAAAAAAAATATTAATTTTTGTTTGATTTTAACTGACATACAAAACATACTAAATTGACATTGTTTCCACAAAAGTCCTGTTTACTTTCCCTAAATGTAGGGTTATGGCTCATGGCTGCTGTTGGGATTGTCAGTAATGATGTCTTTGACCTTACAGGGTTAAACCTCCCTTTGAATGAAGCATAAAATAACCAATGCCTTGACAGTCCTTTACACATTATAGTAACTGACAAAATAACACAGATGTTTAAAGTAAGGTTTAAAAGTCAGTGGATGAATGTAAAAGAGAGGATCACTGTACCTAGGTGAGGGATGCAGATTTGACACATATGTTATACTTTGTGGCCATGTTCAGGAATGGCAACATTCCAGGGATCTCTCTGAACTCATTACTGATGTTCTGTGCAGAGTACTGTGGATTTGTTTATTCAAGTTTCATGCAATAGTTCCTTTTCCTGTTTAGGCCCAAAGTACACACCAGAACCCCCCCCGTAACAGACTGTTAAACCTCTTGAGGGTAACCTGTGTTACCTGCATGTGATATAGATCACTGGTTTAGCTTCAGGTAATGAGCTTTCCCTGGTGTGTGAAGTACCAGCAGTTTGTCACAGTCATATACATAAACATGCTATAAGTGGTAGTTACAGTAAGTTACTCCAAATGGTTGTAGGTTGTGTAGATGAGCATAACAGTCACTGAAAAGCACAGTATTGTGTTCAATGTCACAGGAAAGAAGAAAATAGTCCCTGTTTATGTAGTGTTGCTGAGGTGTCCCCCTGGGTTCTTCAAAGTAGAAATGTGCAGGTTTAAGTCATGTTTGTTCCTGTTTAATATACCCGCACACATTCACCAGACACTTAGGTACACCTTGCTACTAATGGGTCGGACCCCCTTTTGCCTTCAGAACCATCTTACTTCTATGTGTCATTGACTCACCAAGGCGCTGGAAGCATTCCTCAGATATTTGTCGGCCGCACATCTATGATACCAATCTCCTGCTCCTCCACATCCCAAAGATCTAACAAAAGTACCCCAAAGGAGTACAGTGAACTCCTTGCCATGTTCAAGAAACCAATCTGAGATAATCTGAGCTGTGGCAATAATAATTGGTACCAAGGTTGCTACAAGGTAGGATGGAGTCATGCTTTCTTGTTATTTACATGCAATTCTGACCCTACCCTCTGAATGTTGCAGCACTCCAAGTAAAATTATTTGATTAGTACTTTTCAACAGTAGCCTCAATTTCTTGTTCTTAGCTGACAGGAGCAGCACCTGGTATTTTATACTGCTTCAAGGTTCTGCGTGTGTCCAGAGATGCTCTTCTGCATACTGTGGTTGCAATGAGTAGTTATTTGAGTTACTGCTGGCTTTGTGTCAGCCTGAAACCGACTGGCCATGTTCCTCTGTCTGGGATTTTCACCCTGTGAACTACTGTTCACTGGATCTTTTCTCTTTTTCTAGACTGCTCTCTGTAAACTCTAGAGAAAATCATGCCATGCTTAAAGTCATTTAAATCCCTTTTCCCCCCATTCTGATACTCAATTTGAACTTCAGCAGGTCATCCTGACCAAGTCTACATGTCTAGAATCACTGTGTTGTTTCCATGTATTTCTATCTGATGTGCTGTTTGTGGTTTACCTGAGAGCAAGGTGAAGGTGACAGAATATATGCCGTTCTCCTTTGTGGCGCTGGTACTCTCGGTGTAGGTGATGTCCACCTGGAACTTTACCGGCTTCTGGAAAACCGTCGGACCAGCTGTGGACTTGTACTCTGCCCGGAAACTGGTCTGAGAGATGACACTGTGGCTCAGACTGGGAATCTGGGGAGAGAGACGGCAGGGGGAGGTGGGGGGATAGTGTAGGAGGGTAAGATTGGTGGAAGAGCAAAGGCGGAGTACTTCTGAGTCAGCAACACTGGGCACGTAGACACAGACAACTTGCGCATCAGTTAAAATGGCATCCTGAATGTAAGAGAAAGAGACGGGAGCAGAAGGAGACACTGTGTTGGATGTGTTACATCTTAACATGTGGTGACATTTTGATGCATCAGCGGCAGAGACCACACTAACACCAAAATGTGAACAGACAGCAATCTGTTGCGCAGAGCTGTTGTGGAGGAACAGGGTGGATAGTCACAATATTAGTTGGTTTTAATCTCGTGGCTGATTGGTGTATATGAGTGTTTTTTTCCTGGACTGCTGGGCTTCTATGGTCCTGCTTTGTGAGTGGGCTGGGCTAAAATTAAAATTGAGCAAGTGTGAAACTTTGGAAGCGAAACTTAAAAAGACAAGAAATAAAACTCTGGCTAGTCTTCAGTTAAATAGGTTGGAGCATAGAATGTTTGTAAGAGCCTGATGTAATCTCCAAGTCTAAGAAAAAAAAAAAATCAGACTCATGAAGGGAGCACCTTAAACCTTATATTTCAGACTTTTTAACTTGCACAATCTACTAGTAAACAAGTCATGTTTTTCAAATGTGCTTATGTGAGAAGAAAAAATATTGCTACTACTCCTGCTTGATTTGCTTAATAAGTATTTCCAGGTACCAGCATGAGCCATAATGAACAATCATTATTCTCAAACTGAGGAATACTTTTGAAATGTTTTTTAGTTGGTTTTCACCTGTGCTTTATTTTGAAGGTTTACACATACACTGTAAGACTTTGCAGGAAAAGAGCCTTTGGTCATAAAATTATGTATGCAAAAATGCTAACAAAGATTTTATTTTCTTCATCCCCCCCCCAATATCTGAGAATAAGACTTCAGAGAGATCAACAAAGTTCATATGTGGGAGTGGAAAAGGCAGATTGAGGTCAAACTGATATGAACATGCTCTGTCAGGTCTTCCAGTCTGCTGTGTTGTAGCGTTGACTTTTTGTATTAAGGAAGAAAGCTACAACAATAGAACAGTTATTTATTAGCCTCCATTGTAGCACAGAACAATAAAAATGTCAAGGGTAACTCTCTACGTAACTGTTTTCATTCAAATCTGGCATAATGTAATCAATAATGAAAGGTTTCTGGATTAGAAGATCAGAAGAGAGGAATGAGGAGGGAGACTCACAGAAAGGAAGGCGTGCACAATATCAGCCTTTATGGAGCTGAGAGGTTTGTCTCTGATGACTATGAAGATCTGTTCCTCCTTCTCCAGATTAATGAAGTTTCCAAACCATGACTTCTTAGCCAGTCTGTAGAAAAGAGCAGATTCAAAGTTTGGTTCCAGTATTACAAAGCACAGTCAGTATACCCAGGTTATCTTTTTCTTAGCAGCTAACAAATGATTGAACTCCAAAGCCAAGAAAATAGGTGGGAAGTTGTGTAGAGGATTACTTTGCCTAATTTGAAATTGCAATTATGCTTTTGAAAGATATGTACTGAAGCATTTTCCCAAAACACAGACATGATGAGACACACAAGTATTTGTTGAATATTCTAGCTTCTGTCTGACTGAGGAGATACTTTCACCGCAAACATGCTTTTTTAGGAAGCAGACAGCTCACACAGTTTGGCTGGTTATTAATCATGGTATAACTGCATAGAATGGGCACACTACTGAATACCCTGATATAATAAAAAAGGGCAATGTCTTACATGGTTATCAATAACTCAGCTAACTTTAATAAGAAAACTGTTTTCTCCAGCGAATGCCCTTTGGCCAAACAGGAATGTGACATGGAGTATAAAGGGTCAACACAGGCAGGGTGTTTGACTGGAAGAGATTTGGTTTTGGAGTTTAAAATCATTCTTAGCTAGTGTCGTCTGTCTAATGATAACCGTCATTAACCTGCCTGCTAACAGGGACAAATTGCTAAATACTAAATAACAAACTACTAAAAAATAACAGGCAACATGTTCCTCTGTTTTCTCTGTATTATTGTAGGGTCATTACCTTACAATATAAAGCGCCCTGAGGCAACTGTTGTTGTGATTTGGTGTTATATAAATAAAACTGAATTGAACTGAACTGAAAAGATTTTTAATCTGCTAACCGCAGTTAGCTTGCTAATTTAAAATTCTATCACGTGTATAAATCTACCATTCAGATTCCCAGTATGCTAAAATAATGTAGATAATTATGATACAGATTGACATTTGAAACACTTGTGCTTATGAATTACACACAGTGGAGATCAAAATGTGTTTCTATTAAATAAACATAACGAACAGGTCAGATATTCAGATATGCTGCAATGGTACTCACTCTGGTGAGGAATCTGGGGTGAGACTGGACATATCCTCCTGGGTGGGAACTGTGGACACAAACAGAGGTAAAATGTTAGATTCTGCTCTATAACTTATGGAAACTGCACTTGGAGAGATGTTTCTGTGTCTTGTTTTTTTCTACTCCTAAGAAGATATCATCAGTGTAAATGAGTACTGGGCCTCATCATGACTTAATTCAGTTTGTCTGGAGGGGGGGTTCATGGCAGCATCAAAGCAGCTGTAAGAAAACTACCAAAACTAATGCAAAAATGAGGGAAAATTGTTAATTTTCCACTTTCTGTAATGAGGTAGTTATCTTCTTTATGACATGGCCACAGGCTGCAGATTCTCATGATTAGGCTGGCGTCAGGTTAACTGGACGCTTAAGAGACAGAGATTATTTGTCCTTATTATTCCCCTGAGCTATAAGAATGGATTTTGATGCATAAACACACTTTGATGATTAGATTATCACATGGATAAGAGTAAGACATTAAATCTGATTAAGCCAAATCATGAGGTTTCATTTATTGGGACCTACCTGTCTCCTCCACCATACCTTGCATTTTCCTGCGGTGGAAGCGTGGTGAGCCAAGGAAGCTGTTCTTGATGGAGTTGAGGCGTGTCCTCCAGGGCATGCCACCAATGGAAGGGCTGGGTGGTGGTGTTGGGCTGGGTGTGCCAGCTGGGCTGTCCTTGGGCGTGTGCACCGGGGTGCCTTTGGGGGTTGGGAGAGGGCTCCCTCTAGGGGAGGGGTGGGGAGTCACCTGCGTGATGGGGACAGATTTGGCGTTGTGGTCAGGGTGGAGGTGGTGGCGGCGGAGTGGTGACATAGGAGTCACCGGAGAGAGAGGGATAGAAAGCTTGGGGGGAACAGTAAGGGGAGGGTGGCGCCTCACCCGGGGGCTGTTGGGGATGCAGGGGGCTAGAGGCTGGCTTGGGGTGGAGGGCTCAGATTTAGGGGTGGTGGCAGTCTGGTCTGTGTTGGGGAGTGGGTTGGACCTGGTGGTTTGCAGGGGCTTCTCAGATACTTTGGGCTTAGCAGGGAGGGTCTGTGTTCGGGGGTGCATGATGGGTGACCCCATCTTTGGCTGGTAGGAATTATGTGTACGGGGCCCCACCCCATTAAAGCGTACCTCGGGGGAGTGTGTGGGGCTGCAGTTGGGGGACTGGCAAAGGTCTGGAGATTGAGGTGGGATAAAAAACCGCCGGTTGGGCTGCGATTGTCATGCACCGTCACAGATGACAGCAGGGTCAGCCAATAAAAAAAGCCAGAGGAACACCACGGCCCAATGAAGGTTCATTCCCATTCAACAAAAATAAAAATAAGCAAACACCAGGAAATAAAGAAGGAGTGTGGCAGATGGGTTGAGAAGTGGAGCAGGCAGGAAGTGGTGAGAGTGCAAGAAAGAAAGAAAAACAGAACATGCGATTAGCAGAGTGATTAAGCCAATCACGAGGCAGCAGTGGAACATTCATGATGCATTAACAGTAGGGATGCACCGCGATCAAAGTGGTCATATTATCCACATTCTCATACTGTGCAGTCCGTACAATTATAGCATACAGAATATCACAGTTTACCTTCATTTTCCAAGATTCACCTGTACTAATTACTTTAGGGCATTATAACCATTATCCATGTAAACTGCTGTTTACAAGGAGAATAAAGCATGGTATGCTTTTTCTATCCTACATATGAGCTAGCAGTGTGTCTATGTCTTTGAAAGATAAACCCCTCACTGTCCTGTGAAAACACCACCACCGGGCAACGTCCATCCATTAAACACAGTCTGTGGTCACGCTAAACACGCTGGAATGTTGCAGCAAATCTCCAGAATGTGGCGAAAGGAACAAAGTTGAGTATTTTTTCCTCAGATTCAACTTTTAATTGAAAAGATGAAGATTTTACGTTTTTTAAAATGTTTTGGCCTCTTACTATCACAGCCAACATATTTATTAATTTCAGTGAAATTACAACCATCAGCTACACGTTCTTTGCACTGAAACTAAGGCTTTCAGCTGACAAAATTCCACTACTGTGAGATACATCGGTGCATCCCTAATTACCAACAAGTGACCCAGCTTGAAAGCTAACCGATTTAGCTTCACCCTCCACCTGGGAAAGCAGCCAGAGTGCATGCCCAGTGCTGACGCACAATACTGTGGGATGAATGAGCAGATCACTGATAAGACAGGTTAGAGCAGTGAGAATCCACAGCTGAACAAACTGCAGCAGCACAGCAGACCTCAGCAAATCAAAAACTGTGAGGTTGCAAAGCCTGTGGTGAGCTGTCAGCCCGTTCTTGGAATAGCATGTGCAGGCTGATTTGCATAAAGTAATACAGTCATGTCTGTGTAAGAGTTTAACACTGTGAGTTCTGGAGTTATGATTCAGTATTTTCTCATTACAGAAAAAAGAAATGCATCAAAAATTGAAAAGACTCAACAGCTACTCATTGATCTTTGTCAGTAAGTAAAACAGTAACCATCACTAACGTTTTTGGGAAGTTTCAAAAGCATCCTCTCTTTAGGATATATGAAACAGACTGAGCAATTAAACTCAGGAGGGTCTGTTGAATCCGTATTGGCACACTTTAAAAAAAAAAAAAAAGGCACCGCCACATGACTTTTATATTAAATTATCAGCATCACAAATAGAAAGAGGAGCTAAAGATCACAATCTATCTCCTCTTTAGTTTACAGTGTCATGCAACACAATGTGCTGCTTAGATGGACAAAACAGTGACATTCATCATAAAACAATAAACTTCAGCATGTCCTTGTAGGATAGAAAATGTTACGATACCCAGCCTGTGTTCTTTCTGAGCGTTAGTTAGTAAAAATGCATGACTTTAAGGAAACAGCAAAGCAACACCTGGAGGCTGTGAACTAATTCACATACTTATCCCTGCTTTGACTCTGCAGCAGGTGTTTTTTCTCAGAGACTGATGGACTTATTCTTCCACTAATTTGCTACGTCATTAGAATCTATTCTGTATGGACATTAATTGCCAGATCTCAGATTAGTCTGCACGCTTAGATGGATCTGGTCCTGCTTCATCTAAAGCTCTGTGTGACGTACAGCACAGTGCAGCACACACTGGTTTCAAATGATTCTAAGTCAGATCAGCCTGCTGTGAATAACAATAAGAATAAAAAGAATAAGAACAAGAAATCCTTTATTTATTTCATAACTGCTGAGCAGTTAAAACTTTATATCTAATGAACATTAAATAGACAGATGACAATATAGATAAAAAAGTACATTTTTATTTTCCATATATGATTACTAACTGACTATGATTGGCCTTCATATAGTCATAATACCACAAAGGTAAATTCATCAATAATGGACCTATATCATCATCAAACCAACAAATAACATCTGTTAAATATCTTATTACATTCCCCCTATGCAGTGAGTCATACACTTGTTATTTTGCTTCCAAATAATTTGATTTTCATAATTTGGTTTTAGCCAATATTTACAATTTATATTCATGAAGCACCCATACGTCAGCGCGTCTGTTGGCAAATTACGTGTTAGTGGTTCATTGGAAAGAAAGGACAAAATGACTATTGCAAAAAGCATTTGATTGTTTGGGTAACCAATTGGTCCCCACAGTTACTGGCAATTGGTTACCCAAACACAAAAAAATGTAATTCAATCAACAGGCAAACACTAATTTTTCCTAGTAGCAATGAGGTTGCTGGCCTATTCTAGTGGAACAACATGATGGCCGTTTATTATATATGAACATTTCATTTACTACAATGGAAGACTAGATAAATACTTTTTTAAACAGTTTTCCCTGAAAACTCAAATGATTAAACTATTAAACTTAACTGGAAAAAATTTTGTTTCGATCAAAATTAATTGACTAATTACTGCAGCTGTACTGTTGTTTTACCAGAGGGTTGATTTTTATTTTTTTATGGTTCCCAACAGACCATTGTTAGTGATTTGTTTTGTTGTTTTGGCCTTTTCATGGTTTAGTTAGTTTTGCATTCTCCGAATTGCCTTCACTGCAGAGTTCTATTTCGCTCTCTTTATTTATACACTCACATTTCTTCACCTGCCCTGACATGATATACAACTCACTTGTTTCCCTCATTTAGGCTGTACTGTACATCAAACAGACTTATGATGAAGTCCACAATGTGAGCTGCTGATGGGAGGCAATGGGAGGGAGAAGTGAACACGTATGTGTGTATGAGCATAACAATATGCCAGCAGAGCCAGCCAGCCAGCAAGGTGCTTGTGGGGAACCAATCACTGCATGGAAGGGACATACACTTACCCTGGGACTGCTGAGAGGACTGGTGGACAGACCAGAGGATGCTCCGCTGATTGACCGTGACCTACACACACAAGGTAAAATCAATATTCAGAAAGTGGACAGTATGCATGATGCACAATACCACAATGTACAAAGCAACACACACACACACACACTCATTTTCATATCTTAGTGAGGACATTTTATTGACTTACCCTAACCATCAAAAAATGAATGCCTAATCCTAACCCTCAGCCTAAACCTAACCATAACCTAATTGTAACCCTGACACTAAAACCCCATTTTGAGCCTCAAAAATGCTTTCAAACTCGTGGGGACGGGCATTTTGTCCCCACAAGTGACTGTTGGTCCCCACAAGTATGGTAGTATGCCAATTTTCTGTCCTCACAATGATGTCTAAACATGTACACACACACACACACACACACACACACACACACACACACACACACACACACACACACACACACACACTTCATCCTAAAGAGCTGAACCTTTCTGTGTAGTTGTTCTTCCTTTTTTTCTTCCTTCTACAAATGTATTTATTGTCTCAATCCTGCTAAAGCCATTCTCCTATCAACATTCATAAGCGCTACAAACCTAACTTCTTGAGCTGCCCTCTTGGGACACTGAACCAAAAATTCAAAACTGGGCAAGAACTCTTCATTATCTATCAGGGACAACAGCAAGGCTGTTTCCCCCCCAGGCCACAGTCACAATAAGCACCATTAAGCTAGCATGCTGTTTTTCTTTTTACAGCTGGCATGAGTTCTAGACCTCAGTAAGTTTCTTTTTTTATTTTTAATTTAAAAAAGTGTTTTAAAAAAATTATTCATTGTTTCATACAGACAAGATTCATCTTCTACACTTCTATATACTCAGCTTCCCCTGCAAAAGATGAATGTGTACAAAATAAAGTCCTTTCCAGTTTTCAAAATCTCTGGTGTTGACTGTATTGCAACTCTAGGACCCAGTCTATTCCAAAGTGTAGCCTTTTCTACTGATCACTGGAGTTAAGTCGCTACACCTTAAATTTAATATATTCATAGAAAATTCTGGACCTCACTAATTTCTTTGGCTATGGCTCTGATGAAAATCAGGGCTATGGTGGAAATCCATCCATCTTCTTCCCCTTATCCAAAATATTCAACATATCCTGACTATGTCATTTCTTTGTGATTTTTTGACTTTTTTGCCCCTATAGACTTCACCGACTGCTTGCCTCCTGTCTTTCGGTTCTTCTTTTTAAATTTAAATTTTAGTACAGTGACCATTGCAGATACAGTAGTAAGAGGCTGCTAACTTGGCCGTAAATGGTTAGTTACAATGGAAGTGGTTAGTGAAGGTTTTCAGTGTGAACCGGCAGCTTTTCACTTCCATTGATTCAGAAGGATCTTAGCTTTGTGTGGCTAATACAACTAGCTAAGAAAGTTATGGTGTAACAGGACAACTTAAGACATTAGGCTTCAGTAATTCATGTCCTTAACCAAAATTCAGATAAGCTTTCAGAGCAGTTCAGTCAGTGTTACAAATAGACACACGCAGACACATACACATTTACACTGAACCACAGAGCTACTGCAAAATTCATTCCCATGGTTTCTCTTTTCTTCTTTTTATGAGTGTTTCCATTTTTCATTTACGTGTCATTAACTTTTCATATCTCCCTCCTTCCCTCCCTTTCTCGCTTTTGACCAAATGTCGTTACCCATACGCCACGCGCACCACTTTCACCATTCCGGCCTGCTGATGTCTTTGAAGACTTTGGGATTTAATTGCCCATAGACAATTTGGCTTTGTTGGCAGTGAAAAATGAAAACAGTACATCATAATTAAAAATGCTTGAAGAAACAGACAGACTGATAGAGACACAGACACACACACGCACACAAAAAAAATAAGGAAAAAAATAAAATTCTCATAAAGGAGAAATGACATTGCTGACTACAAATTAGATTTTGCAGATGTGTTTGTCATCATACGAGATAGTACTTGGACCTCACAGCTATGACGCTGCCCCTTGGTTTGTTCATTATATTATTATTTTCATTATAACCATAAAGTGAATAAATATAACAGCTGCCAAATAATATTTAAAATCAGGTGTGCGACTGTTGAAATATTCAGTAATTTTAAATGTACTTTTCTCTCTTTAGCTGCTTTATCGTTTCTACAGTGATGCAGCTGAAGAAACTTCTAAAACAAATATTAGTATGTTGTTAGAAATCAGTTAGCTTCTTCTGCTTGAGCAAAGCTTTTATTAACACACAGTGTTTTTACATCTGAACTTGACATTCTACTTTAATTGAATTTAACTGTGAGTGAAATATCTATGTAACTGCTACTGTACAACTCAATTCGTAATTTTGTGTCTTTTTAAAATAGAAAACAAGACTACATTAATCTTGTTTTTTTTAATGATAAGATTAAATTATTTTGACTTAAACATGTTGATGATTTATGTATTTAAGAAGTATAGACGAGCATTTTGCAAAACATGCTTATATCAGAGTGCTAAATAAGAAGCTAGTAACAACAGGTGATGAGCCCAGCATCAAACACCACACTCAAATATATGATGGTAAGCCTGCATAAATAATACCACTTCTAATCTTTCAATTGAAGCAGCTATCATTAATTTGAATATTGATACACCTCGTTAAATTTGATCACTGAATGTTTCCTACCAGTAAACTGCAACTAAAAACTGATTTTCAATTAATATTTTTTTTTATTAATTAATATGAATTAAACATGGGGAAGCCTCTCACACAGTCTCATTTTAAAATGCTTAACTTCACAGCTTTAAAGAGTATATTTAAAGCCTGGTTGCCAACTACCTATGGGTCATTTCAACACTTTCCGGTAGGCCTCATCTTTGCATCTAATTGGAGTCACTGAACTGTGCCTCTCTCCTGTTTGTGCCATTAGTACCTTTTAGGGTATTTTTTAATGGAAAATATCTGATAAATAATGACTTACTAAATGGCATAGATCATCATGTTTGTTTTGGTGAGTGAAATTACCAGATTTTGTTAGTCTGTCAACTAGAACTAATTAGCAGATGTGTGTGCCCGTGCATTGCACCAGTGCACTTTTATTAGTTGATAATTAGTTGATAATTTAGCACTTCACCCTTTTATACAAAGATGGCACTTCTGGTTATGCAAAAAATATAGCGGTAGCCAAAAAGCTAACATTTATAGTTTTAAAGAGTTAAAATTTAAAAAAAAAAAATAGAAAATGATGAAACCACAGTTCAATCACAGTTCATTCATGAAGCTTGCTTTTCCAACCAAAAGCTGGACCATCAAAATTATTTAAAATAACTGAAGTACATTAAATAATTGAAGTTAAGGTTGGAAATCAGTACGTGAGAAGCTGGAAGCATCAAACCTAACTTTTTGCCAATCTGCTAATTGTATCACCTACCAAATGATCACATTTTAAAAGCTCTTTGTTTTCTATTAAAGTCTATAGTACCACTGTGATACAGTCCCACAAAGTATAATATTGCAGAATCATACATATTCTGTCTGCTCTGTGTCCTCATGCTGAGGAAGTGTTGAAAGGCTGCCAGCACATACTCATGTTACGTTAAATGATGGTGACAGGACTGTCCACAGTCAGGGAGAGAAGCTCTTTTGTAACACGCAATTCATTAACGGTGGCACCCATCCAGGCCAAAATCAGGAAGCTAACGCTAGCTCATCATTGAAATCGGAAAATGGATTCTTAGTTTGTTGCTGGTGATGTCTGTTCATGAGCACAAGTTTCATTTTACAGATATCCCCAGTTAGATGATGAGCAAGATAAAAAGCTGTTCAGTGGGGCTGTGAACCTCATTTTCATCTCCTGTTTATGCTCCATCTGCATTTCTAGCAATTAATTTATGCTAATCTCCATTAAGGCCACAAATCCATAGGCAAACTTGTGTTCCCCCTGCAAAGTCAGCCGCACAGTGAGGATCCACAAATCATTATATACAACCCCTCCCCATGCATCGTTGGAAAAACACACTGGCAGACTGCAAAAAAATTTATGTTTGTTTGCCAGTACTTCCTTTACACACACACACACACACACACACACACACACTGATGATATGGAGTAAAGATGTTAGGAAGGGAGGAGGGGGTATTAGACACGGAGGCAGAAAGTTGACCTAAAAATTGTGTTTTCCTCCTAGGGGCTGAGGAAGCAACATCAAAAACGAACGGAGTGCAAAACTCAAAGTGTGCCATTTTTCAGATTTCACAGAGAACAGAATACAGTGTAACCATTTTAAATCATGCTACTTCCAAATACAGTATCCAAATACTGTTTATATCCAATACTATCTGACGCAATACATCTGAATTTCCATTTGTACTCACTTTGTCTTATTATGGACTGATGAACACCCGGGTCTTTAGAAAAGCTTTTGTAGTCTGTCCCTACAATTTTTCTTCTAACATCATGTAAAAGTTGTTGTTGTCCAGGCACTCTTCACACAGACTTATCTATTTACAGTAAATGAGGGGTACCTACAGTGGCCCTAAAATGAAAAACTCTCTCTCTCTCTCTCTCACAAACACACACACAAATAAAATAAAATAAAAAAAATCTGAAAATATAAGAAGAAACCTGAAAAACTGACTACAGCATTTAGGCAAACAACATTTTACTTGAGAGAAAAGGTAAAAAATGTGCTTGTTCAGATTTTGCTTTGGGATCCACCAAAAAGATTTTAGACTTCCCCCAAAGATTATTCGCCAGGATTGTAATGAAAATATTTTTAACCTGTTTTTTGAAGTAGGGTTGCAATTACTCAAACATAAAATAGATTTTTATTTATTAAAATATCAGGAAAATATGTTGTCAAATGCAATAACACAGAGTCACTGCCTTACCTATATTTGGACCATGGCAATTATGTGTGAAGTCACTCTCCAGAGACCCAAATTCATTACATGAATATCATTCTTCAAAATGTTCAGTTTTCTGTTCCAACCTACTCTTCCATCAGTTCAAAGCTAGTAAAAACCTGAGCCAATGACAGTGCTGAGAGCAGTATCGAAAGAGGAAATAATATTGGCCTGTTGCAAGAGATTGGGGTTTCAATCCATTAACAAAAAAATAATACTTTCTCCATCTTTGACCAGAAAGTAAAATGTTATTGACATTAGCTGTTACAAATGCTGATTTTTTTTTTATGTTAAATGTTATGTTTTTGTTGTTTTGTTTTGGGGTGTTTTAGTGGGTTTTTTTATGTTGTATTTTTATTGAGCGTCTGAAGTGATTTGTTAGCAAAGAGAATGGCTTTTTCAAGAAAGCCATGAAAAGTACAACAGTTAGTGTGGCATTGTTTTGGTCACAATGTGGTTTAAAAAAAAAAAAAAAAACTCAATTAATGTAGAAATGATGCAAAAGAAATCACAAATGTTTGAGTGGTCACACCTTCTGTGCTTTTGCAGAGACTCTTTTGCACTGAAATGCATTTAAAGATTTTTTAATTCTTTTTTTATTAAAGACAGATTTTCATAACAGAAAGTAAATAAACTTTTTTCTATGATAAACCACATGCTACATCTAAAAGTGAAAGACAAAGATGTGACAAACATTAGCAAGCAATAAGAAAAAACAAAGAAACGAGTGGGAAGAAAATAACACAGATGTGAAACAATACAGAAACTCCAAAATCCAATACCTTTCTTCCTTGCTGCAGTTAGCGTTTGTGATATCCAAGCTCTTACTGAAAACAGATTTGCTAAAAAGGGGGTAGAAAAAAATAAATCAAGAGATAGACAGAAAGGCAGTCAAGCAAAGGGAAAACCTAATGTGCAACATGCGAGTCTATTAAAAAATAAAAAACAAAAACAAATCTTGTAACTAATTTATTACTGTGAAACAAAAACAAAAACAAAACAAAACAAAAAAATGTACCAAGAACCCAAGAGCTAAAAACCTCAAGTACATGCAGAGATCGAGAACTAAGGAGTCAAAAATTAAGAGGAGACACACATTCATGGATCATGCTTGAGTCAGTGGGACATTCAACACACTCCCTTACCGTAAACAATCTGCTTCTTTATTTTTGCACCTCTGGAACATTTTTACAAGCTGTAATGTTCAGCCTTATTGTCTGAATCATCCTCAGAAATAAGAGAACGCAGCCAGACGCACTGGCTTTCTGGCTGTTAAAGCTGGTGAAGTGTAACAAATCAAACAGCACCTGCTGAGCGAAGCTCATTCACAAGCAGAGCTGCATACAGTAATTTGTATTGAAACTCTAGCATACCGTATGTCAGCATTTAGAATATGGTATGGTTTTTTAACAATATACTACAAATGTACAATTTGTAGTATATGAAGAGAAACATTTCATCTGGAGTTTTTCATGTTCTGACAACAAGAACACAGCAGAACAGGTGCTCTCAAAGCCAGGGCACATTAGCTGGTGGCATACCTGGTACCTTTCTACATATCCAAATGGCAAAGCACGCATAAGCTGCCCTATTTGAACTGCTTAAGCCTATCCACAGGTGCTGTGCATCTGCAAGAACCTTTTTTAACCCACCTCCTTTTCATGCTAGACCTGATTTAATCAATGTCGCGTCTGTTGTCACTCTGTTCAGCTCTGTACAAGGGTCTTGTCACTCACTCAATATAAATTACTCAATGTGGAAACATCAGTCTCCTTTGTTCTACATTAGTCGTGACTGAAACAAAATGTGATTTAAACATGGGCAAAAACAGTAATACTCTAATATGCCGGGTAATAGTGTATATATTATTTATTATTAACACAAAATATATTTAAGTGGACAATGTCATATTAGAATAATACAATCAGGTGCACTTTAGAGTATTTCAGCATATTCCAATGTGCCTTGACTGCTGGTTTATACACAAATGGCAAATAACGAACCTTGAACTTTGATATCTTGCACTAAGTAAAATGATAAAACACCCATTAAACTTTAATAATGTGCACTTAAGGAAATACCAGTTTTTCATTGTTCAGACTAAATGTGCAATGGTGCAGCAATGTTGTTTGTATTAAACACAGTGACACATATGCCTGTTAACAAGTGATAGGAGAAATGTAACTTTTAGTTTTGTCTTTCATGTCTTTTCACTATATTTCACCCTTACAGGCTGGCTAAGTGACACCCATGTCAGGAGGGGCTAGTGCCTCCCTATAAAATAGGCTGACATAGCATCAGAAGTCATTCAAAACAAGCCCACCTCTTCCTCGCTTCCATACCAAGGAGGGTTGTCTGGTGAGACACTCACTTGTGCTACTCAGAGAACCAGGGTTATATAAATAACCCTAAGTTCTCTTTCATAGCATTTGCTTCGTGCCTTACTATGGGAGAAATACTGACTCCTGGATTGCCAGACATGCCTGTTAATTCAATTCAATTCAATTCAATTTTATTTATATAGGGCCAAATCACAACAATAGTCGCCTCACTGTGTTCGCAGAGCTTCGGCGCTCCTACTGGATTCTGCGAGGGCGTGAAGCCGTCCGGCGCTACCAACACCGCTGTGCTGACTGTCAAAGGTGGAGAGCTAGACCTACAGTGCCAAAGATGGCAGACCTACCAGCAGCCCGGCTACGTTTATATAAGCCTGCTTTCTACTCTACGGGAATGGACTGCTTTGGGCCGTTTGAGGTCAGAGTTGGTCGGCGTATTGAGAAGAGATGGGGAATCATATTCAAGTGTCTTACCGCCAGGGCAGTCCATTTGGATGTTCTTAACACCATTGATGCAGATGCATTTCTGATGGTTCTGCGGCGATTTGTCGCCCGTAGAGGAACACCTGCCGAGTTGTTTTCGGACCAGGGGACCAACTTCAGGGGAGGTGAGAGGGAACTGCATGAGACCTTTCTGAAGATGGCCCCGGAACTAC
>VVHJ01048119.1:0-15643 GCA_015107715.1 Tylochromis polylepis | reverse complement strand
TCTTTGCTGCCCTTCTTGACACCAGGCCATCTTCCAAAAGTCTGCGCCTCACTGTGCGTGCAGATGCGCTCACACCTGCCTGCTGCCATTCCTGAGCAAGCTCTGCACTGGTGGCACGCCGATCCCACAGCTGAATCCTCTTCAGGAGACGATCCTGGCGCTTGCTGGACTTTCTTGGACGCCCTGAAACCTTCTTAACAAGAATTGAACCTCTTTCCTTGAAGTTCTTGATGATCCTATCAATTGTTGATTTAGGTGCAATCTTAGTAGCCACAATATCCTTGCCTGTGAAGCCATTTTTATGCAACGCAATGATGGCTGCACGCATTTCTTTGCAGGTCACCATGGTTAACAATGGAAGAACAATGATTTCAAGCATCACCCTCCTTTTAACATGTCAGCTCTTTTTTGGGGATTAAGTTAATTTTCATGGCAAAGAAGGACTATGCAATTCATCTGATCACTCTTCATAACATTCTGGAGTGTATGCAAATTGCTATTATAAAAACTTAAGCAGCAACTTTTCCAATTTCCAATATTTATGTGATTCTCTTGGCCACAACTGTAGACTTGTTCAAAATTTAAAAAATCCACTATTTTGTTCTTCCAGGACCTTTCAGGACCTGTAACTCTGAAAATATTTACAGTATGACAGTACAGAAGAAATCACTTGATTGCGGTGGTGTGTGTGTGTGTGTGTGTGATTTTCACCACAGATGAACTTCTTTAGGAGACATTTTTCAACACGAAGGGATTCCCAAAGTGTTCTGGGACACAGTGAGTGCTTAGGAGTAATTTTCTGTCCTCCTTTGTGCTCGGTGGGGAGCCGGCTCCTCAAGAAGGCTTCCTGTGAATACTGAATCTCTCAGGAGAATTGTAATATCGTCAGTGCTCTCAGAGCCTGCCAGTGAGCGTACAAAGAGCCGAGGCCTTCAGCAGCAGACTAACTGGACGGTGGAAAAGCCTTTTGGCATTCAGCGAGCACAAAGGGGCCTTTTCAGCTCCGCCTCAATGATGAGCGCTGTAATGAAAGATATTTTAGCCACAGAAGCAGCCATTGAAGGCACGGTCACACTTGGATGCAGTCTGGCAAATTCTTCTTTTCATTTTCTGAGAGATTCCTGCTCAAAGAGGAGTTCAGCCCTCAGAGCTGGCTCGCATTCAAAGATCTGAACTGTAATTCAACTGTTTCTCGTTTCATTTATTTATCTGAATGTGCCTCCTGTCCTGAGTTTGCTCACAGAAATGCTTCCCCTCCCAGTTTGTTGCTGTTGGTTTGCCAGCGAACGGCTGCCTGCCAGGCTCATGTAATCAGGCCCATCCAGGCCTCGGTGTGGGGACAGGAGATTAAATAAAGCTCCCCGTCTGCTTTCTCCTCTGCTTATGGATTTTATAAAACACAGGGGGAAATGCTCCGTGAACAAAACGCATGAAATGCGATGGTTCAAAATGTAATTCAGAATAACAGATGTCTCAATGTCTGTAAACGAGCTAAATGCAGTGAAAGCATCAGTGTGCCGCTAACCCTAACCCTCCTGCTGAACACTTTCATTTCTAAAGTGGCTCACAAATATATAGTTCACATATCGCTCATGTTCTCAGAGGATCAACCGCCGTGCTGACAACAGGAAGTGAGGTGATTTAGTTTCACCACTAAAGAACTGCTATTTTGAAGTTTTTTAAAAATAAGGCTTTGGTCTCGGGGGTGGGTGGGTGGGTGATACCTTCAGTCACTCTGCAGGTGTTACAGGTGTTATAAATGTTCTCACTGCTTTACTCGGTTCATGTTGGACATGGACTGCCGGCTGCAGGCGTCCCTGATTCCCTGCCAGGATTGCTGCTGGAGAGAAAACATTATGTAATTCTTTGGGATCCCTCCATGAGAGTAATCCCAGACTGACCCCGTGTTAACTCATCCCGTCCTCCCCGGGGTGCCCCGGGCCAAATATTGATCCGCCAATCATTTCTAGCTGTGGGAACCTCGTGTTTAGTCCGGACCTGGACTCGAGCGCTGTGCAGCGTGTGATTTGGAGTTTTAGATGCTCACATAAAGCTGACCCAAACATTTCAGTGAAATCAGTGAGCTCACAGAGAAATCCTCTTTTCATGGCTCTGTGTGCGTCTCAGACCTGTAACGAAACGTTTCTAAGAACATTCATCATGAAGTCAAAAAGACTTACAGAAACTCGGAACATTCAGATCACTTCACGTACCTGAAAACTGTCACAAAGACGTGTTTCATTATGGACGAATTACCAACAAAATTCACTCAAATAATAACATACATGTATTTCACACAGCTTTCAGTTCTCTGCCCAGGAAAGTCTGAAAAGCAGGAGCAGATGTGTGATTTCTCTCTGATTAGAGGCAGCTCAGAGAAGCAGGACGACAGTTGGAGGTTAATCCAGCCTAAATCTGCCCCTCCCCGGCGTAGATCCACAGTGTCCTCTGTGAGCCCTTGCACTGATGTCAGCGTGCTTGTGTGGTCATGCGTTCATGTGTTCTCGCCACATGTGTCCCACATCTGTTCCTGTGCGAGCCCGTTCCTCCCCCTCATGTTCTGCTCTGGCTTTGTTTTCAGAACCACGAGCAGCTGAGAGACCCGGACTCCGACCTGATCCGCGGCGACGCAGACTTGACCTTCACCTTCGGGGACACCGCCATCACAGCCAACGGGGCGTCCGGCAGCGGAGCGGACGCCGCCGGGGGGTCCGGCTGGAGCGTGAATGGGAAAAGGAGCGGCAGCACGTCAGAGGAGGCGCTGGAGCGCGAGCTGGACTCCCGCGAGCAGGAGCTGCTGAGCCGAGGGACGCGCCTCGTTTTCCCCATCGAGGACCACATCTGACCCCACCTGTCCCCGCCACCCGCACCCACCCCCTGACCACCTTGCCCTCAGCTTTCTCCACGTCCAGGCGGGCGGACCTCCAGAGACGCGACAAGCTGAAGGGATAAAGAAGAGTGCTGTGCTTCAGAGTGACTCTGAGCTTCCTTTGGGATCACAACACCTCAGCTGGACAAAGTTTAAAAGTCTCTCTGACCCTTTCTGTCATGTGACCCCGTCATGCAGACGGGCTTTGCTGCACTCGCCTCCATCTGAATACGCTTCTTCCTCCTCGCTCCACACATCGTCCAGGTGTCTGCTCTGGATGATGACACAGTTAAAGAACTTTGTATTTCATTACGACTCAGAAGAAAATGCTGATTTTCCAAAACAGACGTGCAGTTGGACCGCGGAGCTTAAACTTTTGTACGAGGATCAGAAGCAGCGCAGCAGCTGAGAAATGCTTTCACTGATGATACGCATGCAAAGATGGATGACTGATTCATTTAAGCTCCCAACATCCACCAGGCCCCCGGTGACCCGTCCCAGGTTTGGTTAACTTCTAAACGCAGTCCTGACCCCGCCTCTGGACGGGTCACCAGTGAGCAGGAGGTGTTGAGAGGTTTTACTGACTGCAGCGAGCGGGCACTTCCCATCATAACTGCTCCTTATTGCTGCAGAGCTCGCTCCTCTGTGTTCTCCTCCCTCTCTTTCCCCGCGCAGGTTTGGTGAAGCTGACTCGTCCTCAGCAGTCAGCTGAAGAGAGCGGGCAGAGGTCGGTCACTCGCAGGTTTGTGCACAGAGATGATTTTAGAAGGAGATCTCACAGAGCGCCCGCCTCTGCAGGCCAACGGCAAACACCCACTCTTATATCGGTGTTTCCACTTTAAACCACCGCTCACACGTGACCCCGGCGAGCAACACACACCTGCGTCAGATGTGCAGGTAAACGAGCGTGTGTGTGTCTGCTGTGCAGCCTCCGTACTCACCCGAAACACAACAGTCACTTTTCATTTTTCCCTCTGGACTCATTTTCAGGAGCAACATCACACTCTTGTTTTGGAAACGTGCTGCTGTGCATGATTTCTGTAGCGTTCACTGTCTGTGTGTGTGTGTGTGTGTGTGAGACACTGACCAGAGAATCAGATGTGGGACAGAGTGTTTGTGTGGGACGATGTGGGCAGTTGGAAGAGGGTTCAGTGTGTCCTACGACAAACTGTGCAGGTGAAGCCACATGAAGGCCGTCTTCACGTTTTCTCCTCACAGCAGGAAATGGGCAGAGCATTGAAGCTGAAAGTTGAAGCCTGCTCGGCTCGTACTGGAGCGATTAAATCTTTGAAATAAAAATGTGCAGAAGGTTTCAGTGAGGGAGGAAGTGATGATGTCATCTGTTTGTGAAAACCAAACCTGCGCACGTTGAAACGAAGGTGATCTTTGGAGCGAGAGGAGCCGTTTCTTTCCTCCCATCCTGTGCTCAGCTGACTCTCTGCATGTAGGTGATACTGCAGGCTTCACTCATCTCTAATGCCACCAACCCAAGCGCTGACTACTTTGAAAACAGGAAGCTGCACTTCTGTTTGAAGGTCAGTGATATGAACCCTGCTCAGCTTCTGCTCTGGGGCCAATGGATTCATGCTGTGAAGCTTCCCCAGCTCCACTGACTCGTTTCACACCAGATTAAAGCCTTAAGCCCTCCACACAGGACGCCACGCTGTGGTTTTCCTCCAGTCTGAGTCATTATTGACTGCAGTGATGATTTTTATTGCACGGCAGCATGATGGCGGCAGATTTGCATATTCTCCGTCTAAGACAAACATTTTGCTGCAGTCTGATAAAAGGAAGCACGCTGACTGGAGCTGCTTTGAGCTGCAGGCTGTCACTTTTTCGAGTTCAGATAGCTGAACCACAGCTCAGTTTAAAATTCACTGCGTTCACACCCCCGTTGTGGCTTCTGTGGCTGCTGTGGCGTGTGCGTGCGTGCACAGGAGCAGGCGTGAAAGGCACAGTGAGTGCGAGGCTTTCAGGCGCACAGCAGGAAACAAGTGTGCTTCTGTAAGCCGAGCTCTGCAGCGTGGGTCACTGCCGCTGGTGTGAGACTGTGTGATGTGAGCTCATGGGGGAGCCACGTTCCCTCTGTCATGTGAAAGGTAACGCACTAAACTGTGAGTGCGCTGCTCTGCATGAGTCCTGAAGGCGGTCGGCATGTTCGGGAGTCTCTCTGCGAGGATGTGGGAGCACTTTGTGATGTCAGCAGACGTGTCGGCGAACAGGACTGTCTCCGACCTTCCCGTGCCGGCAGGAGTACCTGAGAAATGTGACGCGTAGCCCAACTGTAAATATGTGCAACTGTTGTGTTTAGTAGCAGCTCTGCAGCCCAGCTGCATCCACTGTGGTCTGCATGTCAACATGTTAATAAAATCGTAAGTTCTTACCCAGCTGCGTTTTGTGGTGTGTTAACAAAGCCACTTGCACTCTGTGTGTGTGATGGCATGTTATTGGTGTATTTTTGAACACACATGCAGATACTTTCAGACCTTTTCCAGTCAAAATAAAGATTCAGTGGCAGGGAAATGAACAGGTGTTCACACTTCTGATATCTGATGTGACTCTTCCTCTGATTAAAATACTGCTGACATGTTTTCACGACACTCAAAAAAAAAAAAAAGGATTCACTTCCTGTTAGATCAAAGTGTAAAAGTCTGATGACCTGTCCAGATTATCAGTTAAATATTTCATGAGATCATATTGAGTCCTGTAGTATTATTAACCCGAGTGCATCAGAGTGATGAGATGCAGCTTATTCTGAGCCCGAGGAGGCTCGGTCACATCACGGTAATCATTTACGGTGGATATGTTCTGCTTCTCACTTCCCGTCTCAGGGCTCCAGACCCAGAGCTGGACGTTCGTGTTGGAACACCCACATGTCACACAGGCCGCCTGCACTTATCTTGTAATTGTGGCTTCAAAATGACAAAAATAATTCTCATCTTTCAGGAATGATTTGAATCTTCTCTCGGGCTCAGGATGGTTGAGCAGTAATGTGAAGCTCACGTGCTAACACAGCTCATTCCTTCTCTTTGGCTTCAGTACCTTGTGCTACCGTGATACACTGAATATCCCCGTCCTTATATGGTCATTTCATGCTTCTGTTTGTGATGGGCACTCAATCAGGAAGTCCTCATAAAGTGGGAGGAGCTAAACCAGCTCACTTCAGATAGAGAGTGACCTGAGGCCTGATATCAGATAAAGACGGATTATTTTGTGAGTTATGCTCAGCTGCTCTGGTAGAGTCCAAGAACAGAAACATGGAGCTAGAAATGAGTTTGTGTCCATTTACTCCAGTTCAACCAGAACAGCCAAACAAATGAACGTGAATGCACTTTCATGTGTTCATAAATGAACCTACAGACAGCGTGGCTCAGCATTAACAATCACACACGAGCTCTTCAGGGAGTGTGTCAGCTTTTTATTCTTTGAGTCAGTTTAAAGTAAAGTAATTTCTCTTCCACCGCCAACAAAAAGTACAGAAACAACCTCTGAGCCTCACACGTTTTCAGTGAGATACCCTACCATACCCCTACCACCGAGTTGTGTCTCCAAAGACATACGCAGGACAATAGCTCAGGAACGTAAAGTGGACTTTTCTCACAGACTGTACTGTTGTGTGAGCTTCCATTATGAAATCTTTAAGTGCAGCACCTCCCACCTGCCCTGCTGCTCCACAGTATTTAACCCTGTGAGCTACAACAGCTCGTTGGTCGCTGAACCAACCACAGCCAAATCCAAGTGTGCACCTGTGACAAACTGTTTGTACGAATCAACTTTTTAAATACACAAAGAAATTCCGCTTTCTGTCTTTCGTGTGTTTTTCTGCTTTCTGGCACCGTGAGCCTGCTGCAGGGCTGCAGACCCGGGTCTGCCTCTGCCTGTGCACAGAAGCTGCCGGAGGTTTGGAGGGTTAACCACCTCAGCAGTGTTTGCAGGTGTGGGAGCCCTCCGAGGGGGTGAGAGGGATAGCTCAAACACTGAAGCCCTTCTGGAGGCTCGAATTACAATATTTACAGCATTTTACGCGAAAACAACACGGCCCTGCACCCTGCGCTGTGTGAGGACAGAGGAATCTCACACCCACGTGAGTGTTTTGTCAGAGGAGAGCACATTCCTGAGGCGCCGGGGGGAGGGCTCAGAGAGGAGAGCGGCCTCTCCAAAATACTGCAGTTCTTCTTCACTGCTCTACATTAGTGCTGTTAGTGAGTACCAGAAACACTGGCGATCTCTGCTGCGCAGAGACACAGGCCAGACGGATAAGTCACGCAGGTGACAGCAAAGCCGCCACCGCTCTGATCTTGGGAGTCGCCTCCTGAGGAGGAAGGCCCGGGGCGTGCAGGGCTGGTGTCCAACAGAAACCAGGAAAAATGAGCCACCGCCTCCTTGTTCCAAATTCATCTGCCTGTGATTGGCTGCTCTTTCGCTCAGATTTTCTCCAGTTCATCAGCCCGGCTCAGCCGAAGGAAAACAACCCCCGAATCACGCCTGAGAACTCCTCGAGGAACACATTCCAGCTGCTCGTTCAGTTAGACCACCTTCAGACCTCAGACTGAACACCGTGACCCTGGAAGAGAGAGAGAAAAAAAAAGAATCAGCTGAGGATTAAAAATAAAACCCCTGAAGCTGTGAGCGAGCTGCAGTCAGCAGGACTCGGAGCCCTGAAGGCCTCATCAGCAGCTGCGCTTCGTTCCCACAGAACTATAATGTTCCCTAAAAACAGTCTGATTTCTACAAAAACATCGGGAGGCTTGTTTTAAAGAGCACATTTACTGAGGAGGCTGATGATGATGACAGATAGCAGAGAGCTAAAAGGGTTAAAAGGTTCTCGCAGAGAGAGCCGGGTCTGCATCTTTACATCACATGTTCGACCTTACTCAAACGACAGCACTGAGAACACCCCGAGTGTGATGTACGATGTCAGTATAGAACATTTTGATGTGTTAGAGGAAGAAGTGAGGAGGTCACCAAAGCTGACAGAGTTCATCCGCCGAGTTTACGGACGGACCGGCAGCTTTTATGAACAGAGGACGACCTGCGAGTCGGTGACGCTCTCCGCCATCCCGGTCCCGACTGTCAGAGAGCGGGCTGGCTCAAAAGCCCCTTCTCGCCACGGCTCAATCGAGGACCACCTAATGTGCGTGGCTGAAGTCACAGCAGCGCGCCCGAGCTTTTCGTGACATAATTAGTATGCGACACGAACGCTACAACAAAGGTGGACGTTGAGGGGAGAAAATATCTGCTGCTCGGTCTGTGACTGTTTGTCAGACACGGCGTTGTTTTTTGTAGCCGTCTCCTTGTTGCCGGGGTTCAAAAAGTTTTGATTTTCGTGAACGAGATGCTCTCATGACTCATCGAGCGATGCCACTGACCCGCCAATCGTTGGCATGCAGTCTGTTGACATCACATTTTAGTCCCTGGTACCAGGTACTAAACCCCTGAAAACCGTGGCCAATCGATCCGAGTCGGTACTGATGGAAAAAGAGCTTTATAATGGTCCTACTCTGAGCACTCACAGCACTTTATACAACATGCCTCTTTCACACACATTTATACAAGCACTTTTTTTATGCTTAAGGCTTTCTATCTTATGTTCACTCTCTGATGGTTCAGTGTCCTGCACAAGAATATTTGTCATGTAGACCGGAGCAGCCGAGAGAACGAGGAGAGTCTAAATACTCTGATAACAAACAGGTGGGTTACGTTAATAGGTAAAAACTACCAGGGAGACAGGAAGCAGAACTAACTGGGAAACCTTCAAAGTAAAACAGGAAGTAACCAAGAGAAACTCAACCAGAGACACGAGGACAAGTTGGAGGGACGAATCTGAACAAAAAACAACAAGAACCAAAACTCGTTCCATCCATATTACCTTATTCGGGGTTAAACATCCACCAAATCGGAGAAAACACAGAACCAAGGATGATGGTATCTATCTGTGAGGACAGGAACGTTCAAGTCTTAAATATTTAGCCTGAATAACTCTGAGGATGCTTGTTAGAAACAGACGTTCTCTGAACATTCAGACCTCATGACGTAATGTTGTGGGGACGTTCCTGTAGCCTGCGTGGCTCTCTGAGTGCTGCCGGGTGGACGCTGATGCCTCGCTGGCGTCTCACTCTTAAAGGTTGTGTATGTGGGAGCCGGTGGTGACAGCCGGGCTGTCGCCCCGGAGCTTTACCCCGTCACGTACGGTCTCATACAATGACGCCCTTCTTGACAGCAGCACAGCCACTCGCTGCGGCCCCTCCCCCCATGAGAGGAGCCAGAGATGCCAGAGACAGAACAAAGAGGCCTCTATGGAGGAGCAGGTCATTAAAGGGAGGGGGGGGGAAGTCTCCCTCTGTCTCTGACATTTTGTGAAATCGAACGTGTGATTGGCTGAGTTAAATCTGGGACATATTAACAGACCGGGATCGTTATCTGACCATCAGAGCAAAGTGCAGCCGCTCAAACGAGATGCCACTGTGAACCATCAACGAGACGATTAAAGTTGAATTCAATCAGCACGATCGAAACATGAAACACGTTTCAGTTCTTCTACAAAACTTCCCGTCCCCAACTCCTGCATCCATAATGTCTTTATTTATGTGACAGGAACACCAAATCAGGCTGTTGGGCACAGATGGGAGCGTCTGCTCTGAAGTCCTCGCCTTCCTCCATGTTCCCATCGTGTTCTGACGTTTGGCTGCAGCGAGCATGCCGGCTCCAAGGAGGTCACAACACCGGGGAGGTCCCCCGTCCCCCGCAACATTTCAAATATAATATGCAGATGAATCACTAAATAACAGAATCACGAAAAACACAGTCACTGAAAGGTGACGTTACAAAATGTTAAAGCTGTGCGTGCTTGATTGGGAGTAGAAGCAATGTTAGACTGAAGACAGAATTCAAACACGTCCCCAGGAAGATGCCCCACCCTCGCTGACCACATTAAGGTCTGGAGTCTTCCTCTGAGGAAGAGCAAACAGGAGGATGAAGGTCTGAGGTGTTTGCCGCTCCCACAGCTGGGAGCGACAGCACGCCTGCGTCTGCGAGACATTGAGCCATAAACCGAATAAAACTTGCAACGTGGCGTTCGTCGAGCCGATGACATGTTGTCATAAGCTCTGCACACACACCGCTGCTTCCCGTTAACATGCGGATGACCTGCGAGGGAACTTCCTCCTGCATGATTCATGTTCCTCTAACATCCGCTTCCTTCCTCATCCGATGCTCCGCCTCCAAACACACCTGAATCTTTAAATCTGCCCCACACACCCAGCAGCCTCAGACCTCTTTGCTTACTGTGAGCCTGATGATGTCACCATGTTACATCCTGTCTGTGCAGGTGCCCCAGGTGTCTTTCCTGATGCAGGAACAGCTGTTACACTTCACTGTGAACAGGTGAGTGCAGTCCTGATTGGGTTTTAATCATTGTTAACCACCGTGGATTGTATCGCTGTCTGAGGATGGCACTTTAACCTGTAACTTTAGTGCGTACAGGTGATGTTACAGACTTGCAGGTTTCACCCGCAGACACAGATTCATGGCCTCATCGACTCTAATGTTCACATCACCCATAACCATCCAGGGGGCGGGGTCAGCTGGCTTTCACTTCTTTGAGCCCGGTTCAGTTTTGTTTTTTCTCTCGTTTTGTTCACCTGACGAGGACTCACACTTGCAGTTGCGCTCATCGTTGGAACGTGAGCTCCATCAGCGACTGTGACACAGCTAAACCAGCTGCAAACATCTGCCTTTATAGAATATTACCATTTTCATTTTGAATCCAAATGATGTTTTTGTTGGTTTTGTGCTGCTTGGTGACAAACACAGTTATGATCATTATTACCTGCTCACCTTTTGTTTGGATTTTATGTCAGAAATAAAATTCCTCTGCATCCCGCCTCACTCGTGTCAGTTCCTGTTAATGACAGGAAATGAATCTCCTGTCAGCGCATCCTCCTCCTCTGAGATAAACAAACCATTTCCTTCGTTTTCTTGATCTAAGTGAAGGAAGAACAGCTACATGACCTCAGCAGATTACATCATTTTCACTGGCTGCTCTTCCTGGCACTGTGTGTGTGTCTGTTACAGTGTGTGGTATAGTGTTTTATAGTGCATGTGTGTGTGTGTGTGTGTGTGTGTGTGTGTGTGTGTATTGGGGTCACCCAGAGTTCCCATGCTTGTGTCTTTGGCCTTTTCTGCCTGTTGATCGAGTTTGCAAAGTTATGATGGCTGCTGTCTTTCCCATAATGCCAGTCCTACACAAAGTCTTGTGTGTACTGTATAATTGTGTGTGACACTGAGCAAACAATTCAGAAAACTGGTGGGATAATATAACATAATAACAGGTATGTGTTATTAACTCTCTCTTTTCCTTTCTCTTTGTCTTCCAGTGACATATTTGATGCCATGTTCCCGGTCACCCATATTGCAGGAGAAACAGTTATCCAGCAAGGTTTGTTTAAATATTTGTTGAGATCAATTTCTGCAGATTAAAGTCAGCCTGCTGAGCAAAATCCAACTTGGTTTACGTACTTAATTATAGCAGGAATATGTTACTGTTTATTTTCCTCTGGTGAACAAAAACAATCCTTAAATTCTAATCAAAAAGATTCAATTTGAAACCTAAATGATGTTTTTAACGTGATAACTTGCACTCAGAGGTGCACCACTCAACAAAGTTCTGGAAACATTCCTCAGAGATTTGGGCACATATTGACATGATGGCATCACACAGTTACTGTCAACTTTACATCCATGTTGAAAATCTCCCATGACAACACATCTGAAAGGTGCTCTACTAGACATCTGGTGACGGTGGAGACCATTTAAGTACAGTGAATTCATTGTCATGTTCAGGAAACCAGTTTAAGATGATCTGAGCTTTAAGACATGGTGCGTTATCCTGCTGGAAGCAGACATTTGAAAATGGGCTCACTGTGGACATAAAGGGATGGAAATGGTGATCAACAGTATTGTCTGTATTGTCTATTTTGGTACCTAACGTTCTGTTTATTTTAACCTTTGTGTACAGCGCTTTGTGACTGCCTGTCTATGAAAAGCGCTTAATAAATAAACTTTATTTACTTACTTACAATGTTCAGCACTAATCACTTGGTACTAAGGGGCCCAAAGTGTGCCAAGAAAACATCCCCCACACCATTAAACCACCGCCATCCGCCTGAACTGTTGATACAAGGCAGGGTGAATCCATGCTTTCATGTTGTTTATGGCAAATGCTGACCCTACTGCTGTGTGTCACAGCAGAGCTCAGTAGTCATCAGACCAGGTAACGTTTTTATAATCTTCTGTTTTTGGTGAGCCTGTGGTAATTGTAGCCTCAGTTTCCTGTTCTTAACTGACAGGAGTGCCACCTGATGTGGTCCTCTGCTGTTGTAGTCCATCATAAATGCTCTTCTGCATACCTCAGTTGTAACAAGTGGTTATTTCAGTTACCATTGCCTTCCCATCACCTTGAAGCAGTCTAGCAATTCTCCTCTAATCTCAGGCATCAGCAAGGGATTTTCAACTGCTGCTCACACATCATAGATGGTTCTGTGGGAAAATTCCAGTAGATCTGCAGTTTTAGACCACCCTGAGCAGATGGACAGGTATACCTAATAAATGTGTATTATGGCCATGTGTATCTATTCACAGACTGTAAAAACTCTCAAAATGGAAGCAGTGCAGAAGTGCCTCAAGCCTACATTCTGTGTAATGGCCAGCAGTGGTTGAAGTACACTTATATAGAAGTCCAAAGAGAGAAGGCCCTTATTGCTCACTTGACCTTTGACCTCAGTAAACACTTCTCTAATGTATTTCTTAATCTTACTGAATGATAGTCGTTTCGTTCATTCTGGTCCCAAGTACAGTAGAAATGATAATGGAACAGGCTGTGCTTCAGGGTGGGGTTACCTTGCACTCTCAAATTCAACCCTTGGTTCTTTTATCTGGTTTCAAAGCACTAAAATTATAACAGCCAAAACACTCAGCTCAAGGCTTCAAGATTATCCATTTGGTGATGTCATAGTGGTTTTAGCCATCTTTGACATGCTGGAATGTTCTCCCATGGTCATGAGTTACGTCATCTTGATGGACTTAGCCACTTTAATGGAAAGGAAACAATTAAAGTGCCATTCTCACCGATTACCTTCAATGACTTTATCTTAAAGAATACTACAATTGTACTGCAACCCCTGTTTTTTTTGTTTTTTGTTTTTTTTTCTCTGCCACTCCCACGTTCCCTCCCGTTTCCTCTCATTGCCTCACTCACACATTCCCTCAGTCTGCACCAGATGCCAGGTCTTTCTCCTCTGCCTAAGTGCAGACATCAAAACCTTCAGTCTAGGCATCCCTGGACTTTGACAGAACACAGATCAGCAGGTCCAGACTGTATTTTTCCAGCGCTCCCCCACACAAGCTCCTATCAAACACAGAAGCAGACACATTTAATCACATATTTAAAACACTGAAAACAAACATTCTCTCAGACAAATTCCCAGTTCTAGATAATATTATGTTCACACCTGCTCAGAAAAACATAGTTTACACATGTGGAGCATGCCTTACAAACACACACTCATACAGACACTAGGTGCAGGAAAACTGTCATACAGTCCCTCAGTCTCTCCCACCTTCTCTTAAGATAGCATCCAGGAGTATATCAGTCCTAATTTGGTGATAATAAGTCTAGCTAACTTTTCGGGGCCCCTAGTCCCAATCCCAGCCAGTCCATTGTTATATACACTTAGAGTGTGGTATACACTATATGCAGTGCTGATGTCATTGCTAATGTCTGGACTACTGTACAGCATCAAGAAACCAACCACGCCACTGACCACTCACACACTGTTTAGACACAGCTGAGAGTTATTGACTGTAAGGTTTGAGTGGGATTTAAACAGTAGGTGATTTACTGTATTATAACATGCAAAATGTAGCACAGAGCTATTTTCATTGTAATATATTGCTTATAGAGAAGTTCAACCGCTGTTCCTGACATAAACTGTTTCAATTGTTAGTGCAATAAATGATCGGTTATTTGGTAATAAGATGTTTTCAGCGCTGATTTTTGGTCTGTTTGTCAGCAAGATCATGCACAGGCTATGATGAAACTTGGCATAAAAGTAGAACCTGATCAAAGAAAGATGGCATTAAAATTTGAATCTAATCCAGATCACTTTCTTTAAAAATGCAGAATGGCAGTATTGCCCTTGGTGCCCTACTAATTTTATATGAGGAAAAAAAATATTCGAAGATGAAATTAACTTGATGATCGACATGTTTATCTTAATGCTGACATTGTAGTTACAAAACACCTCAGAGACTGAGGATGCTATGCTGTGACTTTTTTGAGTCACAGCATAGCACCTAAACTGCGCACGACAGTTAGCTTGTATTGAAACAAGGCGTGTGTGTGTCTGTGTGTGCGCATTATGGTCAAATATTTGCTTGCACTCACAGAGGGATTGGAAATGATGCAAAACAAAGGATTGGGCACCAAAGTGATAAAAGACAGGAAGAGCAGAAGAAAAGAAAGACACAGTGAGAGGGAACTGAAAGACCGATAGATGAGATGAAAGAGAGAGAGACAGAGACAGAGGGAGATAGCCAAGGGCCAGGTTGCAGCAGGTTGTGAGTAGGTATGTCTGTGTGTGCATGTGTGTGTCTGAGGTTTCCACTGGGACAGACCTTCAGATAGACAAGGAGCGTTTTGTGTGACAAATAGAGCTGTATGATTAACGAGCCCTCTCCACTCAGTATTAATTAGCCATGTGAACTCCTGTGAACTTTACTCACGGGGTGCTCTAAGCCTTTCAACTCTTCAGGTGAACATACACACAGAAACGCAAGCACACACATACACACAACCTCACTTTGTACCCGCGAAATGCACACAAATGGATACTTGTGTCGTCAGGACTCATGCATCATTACCTGTATGTACCTCTGAATGGATTTGCATTTGCAGTTTGGAGTTGCAGGGAGAGATTTGCGCTGCTCATGTTTGTGGCTGTCAGTCCTTTTTAATAATTTCCCCTGAACCCTATGTAATGGATAGCATAATTAAAGGAACACTTGCCATTTTTTAGCCTTATCTCCAGACTAGATGCTTTTAACAGTGATTAACCGACCGGATCCCATGACTCGCTTCGAGGGTTATTGTTTGCTTTTAAATCCCACCACACTTATGTCAGTGACACAACATCAGACCAGACAGCACATTTAGTTCCAAGCTTTGTAAATATAACAAACAGTATTCTTTAAGGAACTAAATAAATTAAGCTGCTGCCTGTGGTTGGTTGCTATACTATGGATCTCTGTTCTTTACACTTCAGAAGGATTTAGCTATGCATGCTCAGACACCCCTCCGTGAATCGCTACCTTATCGTGGTGGAGGGGTTTGTGTGTCCCAGGGATCCCAGGGGCTATGTTGTCTGGGGGCTTTTGCCCCCTGGTAGGGTCTCCCATGGCAAGTTGGTCCTGGGTGAGGGACCAGACAAAGAGCGATTCAGAAAGACCCCTATGAAAGAAACATCAAGGGAACAGTTTACCCTGCCCGGGATAGGGTTACCGGGGCCTCGCCCTGGAGCCAGGCCCGGGGAGGGTGCCCGAGGCCGGGCCTTAGTCCATGGGGCCCGGCCAAGCACAGCCTGAAAAAGGGACATGGGTCCATCTTCCCGCAGGCCCACCACCCGCAGGAAGTGCCGTAGGGATCTGGTGCAGTGTGAGTCGGGTGGCGGCCAGGAGCGGAGGCCCTGGCGGACCGATCCCCGGCTACCAAGACTGGCA